>JASDQU010418609.1:0-10096 GCA_032191745.1 Picea mariana
ATGTATTTATCCACAAATTGTTCGATCTCTGAATTGTCATCAGCTCCATAGACTGGTGCACCCTCTATCCACAACAGTGTGTGGTCATGCTCATTTCCCCTATTCTGGAATTTAGTTACAAAAAAGTAGTCCGATATTTTTTCGAAAAACATTTCATCATGGCATATCAATTGTCTCAAAGAATTTATTCTATGTCTATAGTATCAAGTACATGTCACCAGGTCTTTTCTTATGAGGTAGTCAATGTCGTTATTTTCCAGTGTATCGGTTTTTTTTTACGTTTCCTGTTACTATGCAGGTCAGAAACAACAGCCACCAATGGATCCCAGCAATGCTCTGCACTTGTAAATGTGATGAAAAATGTTGGCGGCCCCAATTGTCGGATCATTGCAACAAAAAAAAAAATTGTTTTGTTGCAAATAGTCAAGAGAGGTGCGGATGTTCTTGAAATCTATGTATCCAATATCAGATTTCAGAATTTTTTCTAGGTTTACTTTGTACTTCACATACTTGGCCAACAACTTTCTTCTTTGTAACTGGCCTTTTCTTATTCAAACCCACATGCAGAAAAAAACTTGCTCTATTATTATGCGCATTGTTTGGAAAAACAAATTTGTTATGTGACAGGAGAAGTAATCGTTTGAATGTAGTAGCTCCCATCAGACTATTTTATGATAACTGAATCATTCTGTAATATCAGTGCCACGTGGATCTCCGTAGAACAATGTTGGAAAGTTCATTTCCTCAGCGAATTTGTCCTTGAATATTCCAAGTGGATGCTGCCCCTCGCCAGGTGCAATTTCGACAATTTTGTCTTGCAAATCACGAATGCACTGTGAATCAGTGAATCCATGGACAAATGTTTCAGCAGGTGTTTCATTCTTCGATTCATCACTTGTATCAGAATCACTAGGATTTTCGAGAGTCTTTGTAGAGTTTCCATGTACTTCTGTGAGAACACTGTTCCAGTTGGCATTTATACAAATGTTCTCTACTTTGTACAGGGCCCTGGAACATAATTCCTTTAATGCTTTCATAACAACATGCACACACACTTTTCCTGTCTGATACGCATTTTGTATTGCAAGCGTCTTTTCAGAGCCACATCGATTGTAATTGTATTGTTAATGAACTGTGGCAACGCTTTTTGCACAACATCTAGTTGAACAAGCACATTAATAATTGATCCTGTTAAGCCCATCTGGGGTTGCTTATAGCCCCAAGGTTTGATTTGAGAAAATGCAATTCGCAGAGAGACAAGTCTCTCCTCAAATTTCGTAAGTGCACTTACATCTGCTAGTGGTGTATTACATCTTATTCGGTTAGGGGTTGCAAACTGTGGAAGTTTTCCATTTTCAAGCCATCATTTGCATGGAAGACAAACTTTCTCACTGGAAAATGGTTTATCGTGGGTTGTCAGCCGGAGGTATTCTGCTTGCAAATCAGGCGTGAAAGACTTACTATTTTTTGAAAAATTCAATTGTTCACAATTTGCACATGCAATGGAAGAAGTGTCTTTCATTCGTTTCATGTAGGTATGTCTTGCATTTTTTTTTCGCATGGAAGTATGGGTAGAAACTATTTCTTGTTTTTCATATACACCATGAACTGCCACAGTTGAATGACCATTCTAGGATATGCAATCGCACATGTTTATGTTATGTTCTGCACGAACAAATTTCTTTACATTGTCATATGTGAGTTTCTCTCTAAAAGGAAGTGTATCAATGTATTTTTTTATCTCGCGCATGACCTTTTTCAAGTTGTGGTAACTTACTCTACGTTTATTGCCCAAGGGCGGGATGACCTAGTGGCAATTGGGATAAATTTCACTCTCACCCAATTTCTCAGAAACTATTTTACGTTTTTTGTTCAAGGCCTCTATTTGCTTATCAAAAGTCGGAAGAATTTGACGAATAATTTTTTTCAAATTGTGATAACTTACTCTATGTTTTTTGTTTAAGCCCTCTATGGCCTCATCACAACTGAAATGAATTCTATGCATGTTTTTTTTGTTCAAGCCCTGTCTGCCCATATCGCAACCGGGAGGACTCTCGTTTTTACTAAAAAGCATTCCACGCATATGCAGATTCGATGTCATTTGGGTGGCATGCACACTCAACCCTGAACTACCGATATCTCCAAGCAAAGGCTCATAATGGATATGTGATGTATCTATTTTCAACGACAGGATGTGAATTGTTTGATCGTAATTTGAATCGGTAACCCAGGAATGGATAGTGCCAGCTAGCGAGGCCGACCAAACCTGGATCTTTACCCTGAATACCATAGACAGCCATTGCAAACAGAATATGCAGCCCTCCATATTCCCCTCTTCATATGGAAGCGCCATGTTCATAAGGTATTCCTGCCAACTTCCAACTGCCGGCATATTTTCCACGAGATATGGGAAAAGGTGTTGATGCAAGCACCTAAAAGCCTGTTCGTTGTCGCCTATAATCGTATTGCAGAAGGACTATACAATGTAAAGACACAATGACTGAACATCGAACTCGGCTGCTACCAAACAACAAATTTCATTAAACGGACTATCTCCACAGCTAGACACAATATGTGTTGCCAACTGTAAACCATAGCAATCTATGCCATCCAAAATGTGTTTCCATTGTGATTGAAGGTCTTTGCAAATAACAGACAAGTAGATACGAGGACCTTCTATATTGCATATGGAATTTTTTTTGTACAACAGTGGTTCATAATGGCCACTGNCCGACCAAACCTGGATCTTCACCCTGAATACCATAGACAGGCATTGCAAACAGAATATGAAACCCTCCATATTCCCCTCTTCATATGGAAGCGCCATGTTCATAAGGTATTCCTGCCAACTTCCAACTGCCGGCATATTTTCCACGAGATATGGGAAAAGGTGTTGATGCAAGCACCTAAAAGCCTGTTCGTTGTCGCCTATAATCGTATTGCAAAAGGACTATACAATGTAAAGACACAATGACTGAACATCGAACTCGGCTGCTACCAAACAAAAAATTTCATTAAACAGACTATCTCCACAGCTAGACACAATATGTGTTGCCAACTGTAAACCATAGCAATCTATGCCATCCAAAATTTGTTTCCATTGTGATTGAAGGTCTTTGCAAATAATAGAAAAGTAGATACGAGGACCTTCTATATTGCATATGGAATTTTTTTTGTACAACAATGGTTCATAATGGCCACTGAGGGCATCGACATCATGGAACAAGATGCAATATGGATTGTCAGATGCAGTTTTGTTGAATAGTAGATATCTTGTTTTTCTTGTCAATGACCATATGCCAACTGATATATTCAGCTAGTTAGACTGCCACCAAATAGAAAATGTATCTCTCCAAAGTCCCCTCTAATGTGCAGGAAGAACTGGAGATGCAGACAACCGCATCTTTGAAAAATACGTAGCCACATCATGTATTCCATGCAACTATCGAAGAAAAACATTTTCCAGTTCGTATTCATAGGACTGCAAAGCCTTAACATCGCCATTTTTAAAACAGGCCAAGAAATAATCTAACAATCCATTGCGCAGCTCGATCGACGAATACCGGAAATGAAATAGAACCTGGAATGTATCGAAAAGGCAATCCCCAATAGTATACGAGGATGCATCCAATCTAAAAAGGCCATTCCTATGCAAAACCACGTCAATGTTGTCATGTACAATGGACTGTGTATCTTTTTCATACGACTCAATATCTATTACCTCTTTCAACTTTCCAACTGTCATTTTGAAGTTGTTTGCTAGATACTTTCAGTTTCTATCAAAACAGAGAAAAGCACAGGCAAAAAATTAAAACTAGAAAAATAAAAAATAAAAGAAAAATAGCGCACCAATCCTCGTATGTATCTTCAAACCTTCTTCTTCTCAACTTGAATCCCCCCTAGTTCCCATAGAAGATGAGAAGAAAAAAAAACGACACTAGAAACTGAACCAAACAGAAGAAAGACCGCAAAAAATAAAACCATAACTTAATTCAGCAGAAAGAAAACAGGCAGACGCAGTTTTTCGATCCACGGAGTAGAAGCATACACTGCGTCTACACCCCGCCCGATGGTTCCCTCTTCTGATAGCTCCCAACTACTTTTCATAAATCCCTCTGCATTGCAATTTTCAAAAAAACTATGGACGCGACACCCGCCATATGAAGACGCATTGTTTCCAAGAACAGAAACTAAGAGCATAGACAAAAATGGTCTAGAACAAAAGGATGAAGGAGATGGTAAACTAGGGTTTGGAGGGAATCAACTTGGTAAGAAGAAGAGATGTACACCCTCCTCAAGAGATCTTTTTCGATGGACTGGGTTGTGGATGGTGTAAAGGTGTTGGCTTGTAGAGCTTTAATAAGGCATTCCAACGGTCAAAAGTTGTGCATATCCAAGCTAATGCTTTAGATTAGATTGTCTTTGATGAAGATTGCAAAGGGGGAGATCTAATTTTCTCTCTTGCAATGAGGGTTTTACTCTTATTTGTTTGGGATTTCAGAGAATAAGGAAGAAGTGTTGTAGGAAGGGCCCTGGTTCTACATGAGTTGAGTGTTGGTATTGAACTCATGGTATGATTCATTCAACTCCAATTTGGTGTTGAGGGATGAAATATTTTTTTGGGTTAGGTTGTTAAGATTTCCTCTTCACTATTGCAACATCAGGGTTCTTTGAGCAATAGGGAATAAACTAGGTTCCTTTTAATGCCCATTTGTTGAAACCCTAATGGGTGAGGGTATTCCAAAGACCGTGGTGTAGATTTATACAAATGAGGGTTTTTCTAAGCAGATAATCTTCGAAGAAGGGGAATGCGAGAATGTCCAAATATTTGATTATGAGAATTTACCCTTCCAATATAGATATTTTCATTTCAATGGTCATATAATTCAAGATTTCCCATGGATGAGTGAGTTTGTGAGGAATCAATTCAAGCTCCCAGATGTAGCCAGGGGTCTATCTTCAAGAAAGTGTCATTTGTCTTAGTGCGATGTGAAAGTAGTCAATGAGATTTTTGTATATCAAGGTAGGGAGGTCGAAGGGAATGAAAAGAAGAAATTGTTGGACACTATATCATTTGCAAACTTTGGATTTAATGTTTTGAGGTTTGGCATCAACTCCTCGAAGGTGGATTTTATTAACAAACAAAAAACAAAACAAGTACAAACAAAGCACTGATGATTACACTAAAAATCCTTAACTAGGAAAATCAACATCAAATATATCTTTATGACTTGGGCCAATCTAGCCAAGAAAACTACTTCAAGGAGCTTTAAAATGGAGTAAAAAACCCATTTAAACAAGTTGTGTTCACTTGAATACCTTGGGTTGAAATCATGTGCCACCTTAACCCATTTACAGTAAGCCCACCTTTAACCGAGTCTAGATTAACCTAGCAATCCCACCTTTAAACTTGAATTGGGATAAAAACTACCCCCCTCTAAGTTTATTAATCGAGTATTCAAGATTATCACAACATGACCCCTTAGTTCTATCACCTAGGTCTGTACATTGAATTGTCCATCTCCTAACCTTACACTGGTGAATAACCCACAATGTTCTGATATTTATCTAGTAGTTGCTTGGATTGAAGAATGGAATTCTCTTGTTTTGATCCCTACACCAAAAAAAAGGCTTTCCTTTGTTCAAACCACTATGCATACATTCAACTTATTTCACTATTATATTCCAAATTTAAGTATTGTGCATATATTTCAAGATACTATGTTTTTACCTTTAATGATCGCTTGCATTATAGGGATCAAGTTTTTCATATCTATTGATGGAGTCTTAAAAAGGGATAGCTTAGTTTAATATTATTTTCAATAAAAGGATAACCATTAATACGAAGGCATACATTAATTTTGTTTTGGTGAAATGGATCTCCCTCTTTTTTCTTTACAAATGAAAGTGTCATTTATTTTAGCTTATCAATATAGAAGGGTTAAACCAACAATAACCCTTCAAATTGAAATATGACCTTGCCCTTCAAATTTTATTCATACTCCCCAGCATTTCACTTTTTTTTTTGAGCTTGCTCTTTTTTAATTTAATTTAATTTAATTTGTTTTTAAATTATTTTTGGCTAACTTTTTATGTTTCTTTGTAATGTTTAATTATTTTGGTAGCTTTAGGCAGGTATTCTCATGTGCCCTAGGTGTTGGGAATGTGGGAATCGTTGTGGGCACCACATTACTCTCTTTGTTTGGAGGAAAATTCCATTGGAATGAAATTGGGGTTTCATGGGTTTAGTGGTGGGCTTTGTGGGTTTGTGTTGGGGCTTCACACCCACAAGAAACTCTAATTTGATATTGACTTGTGGAGGGGCTTCTATGTTGACCCCTAAGACTTGTATCTAAAGGAAAGAGGTCATTGTGACATTTCAAATTGTGCAGAGTGTGTAGAGACATGATGGAGTTGGCATAAATGAGTCTGCATTTGTGCCAAAGAGTTCGGTGATATCGGCAAAAGAATGTCTATAACTCTAGAAAATATGGCCTAGGAAGGAAGAAACCGAGAAAATCATATGGAAGTGTTCGTACAGGTTTTCGTGCATGTACGTGAGTTGCAGTGGGAACAGTCGTGTATGTATGCGAGTTACAGGAAGGTGAATCATGTATGTAAGTGGATTGCAAGAAGGTGAATCGTGTATGTACATGGGTTGCAGTGGGCATAGTCGCATATGTATGTGAGCTGCAGAAGGGTGAATCGCGTATGTCTGTATAGGTTTTTTGGGTGGGAGTAGATATGTACAAGATGTTGTCAGCAACAATACAGGTGACATCAATAAGCCGTACAGGTGGTCTACAACAGATTTGTGGGTAGAGGCAATTTCCAGGGATTTGTTGAGGTTTGGTTTTTTTATTTTGTGGTTTTGGAAGGACAAGGTTGTCCTCGGATTCTAGTGAATTCGTATTGGTTGGGAGGGATGGTATTCCCTCATAATTTATGAAATTGACAAGGTTACAGAAGAAAAAAAATTGTGTCTCATATGTGTTGATGATTTATCTCTGGTTTTGATCCGTTGCATATATTTTTTAGTCAATATTTTTCAATGTAAAATTGTTCAGTGATAACAACTAGGGTTTATTGTTAGCTCACTAGGAAGCAATTTTCAGATCTGAAAATTAGTCACATAGAGTTGCATGTGAAAATTGACATAGTTTCAGAGCTTGGGATATGAAGAAAAGGGGATCATCTTGAGACACATTTTGGGATATGACACTAGAAGAGTGTTTTTCTTGTTCTTGTTCTTGTTTCGGGCAAGTCATTGGTGACAGCTCTGAGGCGGAGTTGTAGCATTGTTGAGGAGTTATCTCTGAGAGGGATATACATTGAGGATTACATGTTGCATTAGGTTAGATAGTATCTATTTTGAGACATGGAGCAGACTGTCTAGAAGAGGAGTTGTGGACTATTGTAGCTCAGTGATGTGGCAAGTTGGGAGATTTGGTGGATTGGTGGAGAGCCTGGATCACATCAGTATGTTGTGTGGCAGGTTACCAACCTTGTGGATGGACTTCCAGTGGATTTTCATGGTGAGTTGTGATAGGTGCAACTTGGGTGCTTTGGCACGAACGAGATGGCTTCATTGTATGTCAGGTTGATGAGACAGTCTTCATTGGACCGTAGATTTGCACATTGTCGAGGTACGACAGTGTATGAGGCATTTGACCCAGGAGAATGAGGACACTTGTCGAGATGAGTTATGAAGGTCTAGAGTGTACTAGAATGAGTATCCATCCGTAGCTCGGGACTGATCAAAGAGAGGACACGTGATCAATTGGAGCGTGTGTAGACATAGAGAGTTTTTGGTGACGTGGATGATGGACTTGGGCAGAACTTCATCGGATGACTGCATGGTTCTTATACAGTGGGAACCATCAACACATGATAGGGGAACAAGATTTTTTCATGAGATTCTCAATATCTGACTAAGGCATGTACGAGGAGCTTGGTATGAAAACAAAGCATGTAGTACATGGATTTGGAGCAGTGGTATTCTGGATGGAGTCAGGGGATGTGTTGCGAGTAGAAAATGTGATATGGGTGCCAGGAGTGTGTTCCCGGCCTCGACATTTGAAGAGTAGGGCTATGCAGTGTTGTTTTGTGACGGAAAAGGTGTTATTGGGTGCCTAGAGAATCTAGCCTAGGCACAACAGTGGTCCTAGAGTTAGAGAGAGAAAAGTATATAGGCTGAGGGACCAACCTATTTGTGTTGTGACCAACAGGACCAAAGAGACAAATGAGGAGGATCAGGTAGCTCCACCAGTAGTGAGGCAAGTGGCCCCACCAGCAACACAGGTATAGAGGGAGCAGGTAGCTCCACCAATGGTACAGGCCCAAAGGGATCCAAAGTTCAAAGGGAGTCAGCTCTCAGGATCCAATGGGGAGGAGAAACCTCCCAAAACTATGCAAAGGATAGTGGACATAAAGCAAGTAGCACCGAAGGTTGTGTGGATTCAAAGGGATTCTAACTTTAGAGGGAGTCAGGAGGCTTGGAGGGAGATTCAATCACTCAGTGGGAGCCAATCTTTAGGTCCAAGTGGGAGAGAGGAATCTTCCAAGACTGTCAAGAGGGTATCATGGGTTGATATGACCAGACATGAGGCTCACGGGAGGAAGGATTCTAGGAACAGGGTGTCTTCTAGGGAGGGATCATGCCAGACAATAATATTTGCTTCGGTGACCAAGGGTGCATCCAGTTAGGAAGATTGGAGAGAAATATTTGCTTCAGTGACATCGGGGTAGCCAATCAGGCGGATTGGAGAGAAGTTGTGGTAGCAGATCCAATTTGGGAGACAGAGATACTCCCACGGTGGGAGACAAAGTTTTTTCCAGGTGATTTTGGAGTGTGGTGAGAATACTTCCCTTGCTAAGAGGGAGTGTTGATTTGTGTAGCTTCAAGCAGGTATTCTCACATGCCCTAGGTGCTAGGCATGTGGGAATCATCATGGGCACCACATTACACTCTTCGTTTGAAGAAAACAACCATTGGAATGAAGTTGGGGCTTCATGATTTTGGTGGTGGGATTTGTGGGTTTGTGTTGGGGCTTCACACCATAAGAAGGTTTAATTTGATGTTGACTTGTGGAGGGGCTTCTATGTTGACCCCTAAGACTTGTATTCAAAGGAGAAAGGTCATTGTGACATTTCATATTATGTAGAGTGTGTGCAGACATGATGGAATTGACATAAATGAGTCTACACTTGTGCCAAGAATATTGGTGATCTTAGTAAAGGAATGTTTGTAACTCTAGCAAATCTGGAAAATCTAGCCTAGGAAGGAAGAAACCGAGCAAATTGTATGGAAGTGTCCGAACAAATTTTCATACATTTATGTGGGTTGCAATGAGAACAGTCGCACATATCTGCAGGTTGCAGTGGGAACAGTCGCGTCTGTACGCAGGTCGCAGTGGGAATAGCCACGTATGTATGAGGGTTACAAGAAGGTGAATCGCATATGTACGCGGGTTGCAAGAAGGTGAATCGTGTATGCACGCGGGTTGGAGTGGGCACAGTCCCGTATGTATGCAGGTTGTAGAAGGGTGAATCGTATACATCCGTACAAGGTTTTTGGGCAAGACTCTATACAGGATGACGTCGACAGCAATACATGTGATGTCAGTAGACCGTGCAGGTGGTTTGCAGCAGATTTGTGGGAAGAGGCCATTTCTAGGGATTTGTTGAGGTTTGGTTTTCTGATTTTGTAGTTTTGGAAGGACAAGGTTGTCCTCAAATTCTGGTGAATTTGTATTGGTTGGGAGGGCTTGTTTTTCCCTTAGAATTTCTGAAATTGACAAGGTTACATAACAAAACAAAAAATTGTCTCATATGTGTTGATGATTCATCTTTGATCTTGTTGTTTCCACTGCATATATTTTTCATTCAATAATTTTCAATGTAAAATTGTTCAGTGATAACAGCTAGGGTTTATTGTTAGCTCACTAGGAAGCAATTTTCAGATCTGAAAATTAGTCACATAGAGTTGCATGTGAAAATTGACATGTTTTAACTTTTAATTTTTTTTTTCTAATTTGATTTTTATCTTGTTTTTAACTTTCGTCTAACTTCTTTTTTTCAATTCTAATTTGTTTAA
>JASDQU010418610.1:0-10231 GCA_032191745.1 Picea mariana
GGGATTAGTTCCATGTTGGGGAGCATAAGGTTGTACTTCACTCTTTCCTTGTTAACGGTGTGAAATTCTACACATAGTCAAATGTACCCATTCATTTTGTGAATTATGACCAATTTAGAAACCCACTCATAGTACTTGACACAAAAGTCAATAATTATCTCTCCTTCTTCTACTTCCACCTTTGTTGCTTTTGGTTTACTTTTCCTATTGCTTCCTTTTCCCTTATATTTTTCTCTGCTAATGAAGAAGAAGCCTATGCCTCAACTACCTATGTATCCTCTTTTGCTAATGGTGTTGTATTTACCCAATTAATTGCTTCTGAGTCAATGGACTAAACCACCTCTATTGCTTATGCCCTTACCTATGCTATTGAAGAAGCATATTCCTCTCTAGATACAAGGTCAAATCAATCAACATTATCTGTGGATGTCAGTGGTGGTACTGGATATAGAAACAATTATGATATTGACATTGAGCATCTTGTCAACTTCCCTCCTAATAGTGGCCTCAAAGGCTAGAGTAACTAGTTGTTGTCTTTTCCAAATAGTAATAGTGTTGTATTTTATAGTAATAGCATGGTGGAAAATTATCAGGTCAAAACCACAAAAGTCATCATATGAATAGACAAAGACATCCCTGAATTCAAGGAATAAAGTAATATTATTTTTCTTTTCTAACTCGAAACAATTAGCGCTTATAGACAAAGTTTTAGGGTCATCATCTACACCAATATTCATAAGGATAGTGTATGATACCTTTCTCTTTGAAGCCTATTGAGAGGATGTGTTCTTACTCCCAGCATCACTTAGGGAAAGGGAATTATCCAAAGGTAGTAAGCCCTTGGGAAACTTTTTTTGTCTATGAGAATGACATTAGAGTATCAACTTGCTCTCAATAAGGAAAAAACAACAAATGTGCCTATCATCCTCGAAAATTTGCCAAGAATCGTCATTATCAAGTAGGTGAGTTTTATACAAATATATCATAGGGTGGCTACAATGGTTATCCAATAGCTATCTCTTGA
The DNA here is from genome assembly GCA_032191745.1 of Picea mariana. Taxonomy (NCBI): domain Eukaryota; kingdom Viridiplantae; phylum Streptophyta; class Pinopsida; order Pinales; family Pinaceae; genus Picea; species Picea mariana. The sequence goes on from JASDQU010418610.1 coordinate 1,025, forward strand.
GTCTAGTAGTGTAAGGGACTAGCTTATCAACTATACAAATTTGCTTCTCTACAACTATTTCCAACTATTCATGTAGATTCTCATGTAGATTTATTTTTTTAAAAAACCTATAGGAGGCGTGGAAATATCGACAAAATTTTGTCGTAAACATTTTTACTCTAACAAGTATTTTCATGGCAATAGCGACGAAAGTTTGTCGCAAGCCAAAAACAATTTTTTACTCTACTAAGGATTTTCGTGGAAATAACGATGAAAGTTTGTCACACCTTTCCACACTTGTTTGTTGCACATATGGCATATGTGTCATAAGTTGTTGGTGATTTTTGAATCTGTCAAGAGTTTTCGTCGCTATTGCCATGATTCTTCGTCACAACTTTCCACGCTTTTTCATCGCACATATGGCATTTGCGTCGTAAGCTATTGGTGAGTTTTTTACTTTGGCATAGTTTTTCGTAAGCAGCCGTTAGAATCCAAGTCCAAAGATAGCATCAAATATTTGTATAATTATTACAATTGGATGATACATCGAATTTTAAGGAAATGATTTCATCCTCATGACACGAAGTGCATGAGTGATGAAATGTATCATGACCTCCAATGAACAGAGAATGTTCGAACCAACAAAATGCCTTAAACTCATCGAGAACAATCTTGTTCCAACATCCAAGCTTGGGAATTTGGAACAGGTACCAGACGCACACAACTGCATAACTTGGTACCAAACACACACATTCATACAAGTCGGTAATGGATGAGTGTAACAATCGATATCGAATGCACACAATCATACAAGTCGGTACCGGATGAGCATAACAAATGGGTACCGTGTGATTTTAGCAATGGGTACCAGATGATCTCAGCAACAAGTACTGGACAATCTCAGCAGTGAGTATCGGACAATATCAACAATAGGAACTATTATCATAAAGTCTGTGTGAACCATCCAAAGTAATTAGAAAGTTATTTGAACATCAAATATTCAATCCTAATTATTAATAAATCACCATAAATTATGATTAAACATTAGTTACCTCATGGGTACGCAATAATTGTTTAAAGGGCATGTATGATAAGGAAACTAGGTAGAAAGTGCATCGGTATTAGGAAAAATTGGTCAGGATATGGGAAAGATAAGGCAATTGGAGGTGATAAAAAGGAGGCTCAACATTTCCCCCATTCCTAATTCATTGTCTGCCCTCATGAAAAACTGTTGAATCAGTCTTCAAAATTTCAAAACTGGTGTTGATCCTCGACCTTTCTTGAACATTAGCTGCATGGTTTTAAGATATCCATCATGGAAGCCTCATCCTTTAGCTCCCTCTTAATGACACGTGTATATTTTACTAGGCGCAAAACTTTGTTTAGCTTAGCAGAGACCTCATCATGCTCTCCATGTAGTCTACTGTTATTCTCCTTTAGTTGTGCGTTCTCTTTATTGATATGCCTATCCAACACTTTATGCTCCTCTATTTATTGCTTCAACCCTGCATTATGTTTTGTAAGGTTTTTAACTTTAAATTCCAATTGATGTTTGGTCAGAGAGTTGACTGGTTCATGTACTACTTTCTATGTTATCTCTTCCCTGGCTTCAACTTCTCTGCTTAATTCCTTTAGTGTTTCTAGAACTAATTCCTCTGCTTCACTAGTAGTCACTACATACATTTCATCTTGCTCTGGTGAAGTTGGAATGTCCACTGGATCTTCTGAAAAATAAGGGACATGAATAATTGGCCCCTGCTTAACCATACTCCGATTGGTTCTTCATCCTAGACCTGGAACTTCCTCGGGTGTGCTAACAGGAACATGAATTTCCTCTTTAAACAATCTCCTCTTTTTCATTTTAGGCTCAGAATTGGGTACTGGAATTTTCTTGTCATGTGACTTCTTCACTTTTCCTCTAGAGGGATTAGGTGGGGAGACTGACATTTGTTATTTTTTTGCACTCCTTGTCTTTCTACCAAAGGGATTGGATGTAGGGGCTAGAACTTGTTCCTCTGGTGTACTCCTGGTCTTCCTGTTAGAGGATTGTGCTATAGTACTACCTTCATTGACTTTGGATTTCCTCTTGCATTTGACTCTCAATTCAGGAGTCTTTTCTTCTTCTCCACCTTTTTCTTTAGGCATTTTAACAATCACTTTTGGAGTATTCTCTGCAATTTCCCAAACCTGTTCTTGAGGTGTTTCAAAAACTCCTGTTGGAATACTTTTTGTAATTTCCCCAGACTTCTCGTGAAATACTTCAACAATTACCTTTGGGATAGTGTCTGCAACTTTCCCAGCCTCATTCTCAGACCTCTTTTTCTTCCTCTTTCTCGTACTAATTTGTGTTTTACTTTTCATGGACAGTTTTGGTTGAGTTTTCTTGATGTTGGATGATTGTTCCACCATATGTGCAGGTTGTTCTTCTAAAACTGTTGTCTTTCCTTTGTTCAATTTACTCACATATTGTGGTGAGATAGGTCCAACGAGATCAATTTTATTACTAATTTATGTCCTTTATTTATATTATCTCCCTTCTTCCCGTATGACCCTTTACTATGTTCCCTTGTTACACTCCCTTCTATAGACTTATAAGTCTCATGAGAAAAGTTTTTTGTTAGGAATTTCTTCCAACTACTGTCTCGGTTTCTCAATTCATGGAAAACCAAGAGTTTCATCAACCCATGGTGATAAATAATGGTTTAGGTTTTATTGGATGCAGACTTAACACCCCTCACCATCTTGTTCAGAATCATCCATAGGAAATGAGGAAAGTCTATGTATGGGCCTCCTTCAAAATGCAATAAAAGCCTTAAATGATAAAGAAAGGTTATTGCATACCTCCCTTCGCAAGTTAAAAATTTATGCAAGTAGACAAGCATTGTACAATATTATTCTTTGATCTAGCCTCTAGAGATGCCTTTTGTCCAATCTGGGTATAGGTGCTCAGGTTTCAATAATTTTTTATAGATGCCACTTTCCACGATGATGCCTTTGAAATACTTCTCTCTAGTGGAAAGTAACCCAGTCGCCTCAGCTATGGTAGCTTCATTAATTGTTAGTTTTAGGTCCCCCAACTAGATGCTCTCTCCATCATTACTCTGGATGAAGGAATGAGATACCCCATCATGATGTCCTCTAAATGTTTCCAAGAAGGGAACCCAGCCAGCCTTTTCAAATTTTACTTTGCAAGCTTGATACTCCTTCATTTCTCTATACAGTTGAAGCATTGGTTCATTCCTGTCAACCCCCATGTCTACTTAAATATGGGTTTTAAAACAAGTATGGACAACATAACCTAGGTGGGGGTTTGGTATTGGATGTAACACTAAGAGAACAGGGTGATGAAGGCAAAGTAACGAGATAGTAGGAGCGAATCAAGTGGTGTATAGAATAAAAATGGTTAATTAACGCTCATCTGGATGGTGAAGCCATCCAGAAGAGCGTATATAATTAAATCAAGAGGACAATGGTCAATTCTTTGAAATTATAGTGAGGTAAGGAATAATTCATAAATTATGCCCCAAGATCATGTTCACGGATAAGGTGACGATCATACCAACAAAGTAGCATCACATCCCTTTCTTACCAGTTTCCACAATGATTATGATGAATGTGGGTGATGTGACCAAAAATCATCATTAGGTAGCATTCGACATCATAATTTTGAACAACATGAGTTCATAGGAAGTGGTATAATCATATTTGTTTCATCATACAAATGAGAACTTTTGACAAGATATGCCAAACTGGATGATCACCTTATGAAGAGATTCGTGTACATCATCATTGATTTCGAAACGAGGGAAATCATGAAGAACTTAAGAAAATAATGATATGGAGGTTTAGTGACTCGAAATAATAAGGGAATATGAGGGTAACCATGTGTAAAATGCAAAATTCAGGTGATTTTTAATAAAAGGGAATAAACATTGAGTCCATACCTCTATATTACCTAGAATGCATTCGAACCATTGAAGCAATATTAAATGTAGAGAAATGTTACCAGAATACCCTCGTCAATATTAGAGCACAAATTCAGTATCGAATCACCACAATTCTATCGTTTTAGTACTAGACCAGTATAGAGGATTTGTTTCAGTATCAGACCGATGTAGAGATATTTTGTCAGTACTGGACCGACACAGAGAATCGGTTTAGTACCAAATGAACACAGAGAGAATTTTTAGTATCGAATCAATACAGAGAATTGGTTTAGTATCAGATGAACACATAGAGACTTTTTAGTACCGGACCAACACAGAGAATCGGTTTAGTACCGGATGAACATAGAGAGACTTTCCCAGTACCAGATGAAATTTGCAAAAGTACCTAGAATCCTGTAGGTTTGTTCTTCGTGTCTAAACATGTTTTGAGGGTCAAGATGAAGTAGAGGTTGGTACTCACTAATAATGTATATGTATTTGTTCCTCTAAATGAGTCATGTTGAAAATTTATAAACAACACACTAGTACAGGCAAATGGGAATGAAATTTTGAAAATGCAGCGGAAGTATCATAAAATGAGGCAAAAGATCTAATGATTTGGCTCCAAAATCTATAACAAGAAGGAAACTATAGCTAGACATCCTCCTTTAGAGGTGCAAAACATTCTCTTTTTGGAACCAGACAAATCATTGTTTTCGTTGCCACTCCCATTTTGTTGAAAAAAAGAACCTAACCACTATTGTCCTATGGATTTTTATCGAGCCCGGATCAGTTAATGATCATGGATATTTTCAATTTTTAGGAGTCTAAAAAACTTAAAGAAAACTCCTTATACTATCATGTGGATTTTTCTCGAGCCCAGGTCAGTTAGTGCTCATCGATGTTTTAAATTTTTAAAAGTCTGAAAAACTTAAAGAAAACTCTTTATATTGTCCTGTGGATTTTTCTCGAGCCCAGTTCAATTAATGCTCGCCTGTGCTTTCAATTTTTAGGAGTCTGAAAAACTTAAAGAAAACTCCTTATCCTGTCCTATGGATTTTTCTTGAGCTCGGGTCAATTAATGCTCATCGGTTTTTTCAATTTTTAGGAGTCTGAAAAACTTAAAGAAAACTCCTTTAGGCTCCTTTCCCATGAGTAATCTACCAAGGTTGGGTAAAGGAATAAACTCACCTATGGGAGACATCCTCCTTATTGCTTATCGACATGATAATATAATCAGCTTATGACTTTGTCAGTAACACCAACAAAAGAATCACTATCTAACATACACCTATATATACATGTATGTACAAAATTAAATCAAATCATGCAACAAAACTTACAATGGTGGTTCAGCAGGAGGGGAACCCCTCTTGCTTACCAATTTCATTTCAAAATTCTGAAAAACTTGTTTGATAAAATCTTCTTTAGACAGAGGCTTATTATATACTTTCAATCGATGCCCTTTCACAACAAAGGAGGTCTGATCTTCATCAATAGTCTGTATCTTCACTAAACCATTGTCATAAACTATGTCTACTTCATAAGTCCCAACCATCGAGTCAACAATTTACCTTTGAAACTCTTGAACTTACTGTCATATAGAAGGGCCCAATCACCAGACTGAAAATATTTCTTCTTGATATACGTGTCATGCCATTTGGTCCTTTGTTCTTGAATAAGTGTAGTCCTCTACAGAGCATCTTGTTTGATTTCATCAAGTTCATTTAGCTACAGTATCCTCTATTTTTGGGCTTCATCCAAATCCATTCCCAATTGCATAGCAGTCCTGAAAGTTTTTACTTTAAATTCTATGGGAAGCAACACTTGCTTCCCATACACTAACTCATAAGGTGTATGGCATGTTGTGTTTCTCTAGGTTGTTCTATAGGCCCATAAGGCTTCAGGAAACTAATCCACCTAATATTTATGGTGTAACTGAACTGTCTTGGTAAGTATATCCTCTATCACTTTGTTGGTTGATTCCACTTGTCTATTTTCCTGGGGGTGATAAGGTGAGGATTTCATACATTTAATTTGATATTGTTCAATAATAGCTTTGACTATATTGGAGGTAAATTGGGTTCCTTAGTCTGTCACTATTTCTCGAGGCACACCAAAATGGGTAAATATGTCTTCGAATAGAAAATCAACAACTGATTGTTCATTTGCAGAGTACAAAGCTTTATCCTCTACCCATTTAGTCACATAATATGTACAGACCAATATATACCTTCTTCTTCTAGACATGGGGTTGATATGTCCTACAAATTCCAAAGCCCATTTCTCAAATGGCTCAATTACTACTTGAGCTTGGAGAGGTATCTCATCACTTTCATTTGGTTTCCCCATCCTCTCACAATCATCACAACTAGACACATATTTCTTTTCATCCCTGAAAATGGTTGGCCAATAGTAGCTTATCTACAGTATTTTGTATAATTTCCTCTTATAAGAAAAATGGACTCCACATGGGCCATCATGGTAGGCTTTGAAGATATCATACATCTCATCCTCCCATACACATCTTCTAATCACCAAATTAGGTATTGTATGGTATAGACAGTCATCATTCCAGATATAATTTGCGCTCAGCTGAATAATCTTCTGTTTTTCTCGGAGGGAAAAAATTTGAGGTAATTTCCCTGTTACAAGATAGTTTTCCACATCTGCATACCAATGAGTGTAAGTAGAAATAGAAAACAAACTTTCATCTAGAAAATTTTCATCCAGTGGGGCATTATCACTTGTATGAATGAGTCTAGATAGGAAATCATCAACAAGGTTATATTTGCCAGGTCTATCAATGATAGTAATATTGAATTCTTGCAATAGTAGTAGACATATAGTAAATCTAGCATTTGTCATAGGCTTATTCATTAAAAATATAATAGTTGAATGGTATGTGTGTACAAAAACCGTATACCCTGTTATGTTGTGTCTAAATTTATTAATGGCATGAACCACTGATAAGAATTCATTTTCAGTGACAGTGTAATTCACTTCAGTAGGGTAGAGATTTTTGTTGACAAAGTAGATAGCATAGGGGAGTTGGTTTTCTCTTTGTCCTAGAATGAATCCCAAAGTAGTATCTGAGGTATCAGTGTAGATATGAAAGGGAATATACCATTTCGTTCCTCTTAACATAGGGGCACTAGAAAGATTTTTTTTTTAAATTTCAAAAGAAATATGACATTTCTCATCCCAATAGAATTCATTCTCCTTTGATAATAATTTGAACAGTGGGGAAACCAAGTTTGTGAAATTTTGAATGAATCTCCTGTAATATCTAGCATGACCTAAGAATATTCTAACTTCTTTTTGTGAGCTAGGGATTCTGATTTGAGAAATAATGTCAATTTTAGCAAGATTTGCCTGTATGCAAGTATCAGAAATATGATGACCCAAGACAATCCCCTCAGTGAGCATCATTATAGATTTTTCATGGCTAAGGGAGAGATTAGTCTCTTTACACCTAATCAATACTTTCTCCAAATTGTCCAATGCTTGTTGAAAATCATCCCCATATACTGTGAAGTCATCCATATAGACTTCTACACAGTCATGGGTTAAATAAAAAAAATGGCTAGGACAACCCTCTTGAAGGTGGCAGGGGCATTACACAACCTAAATGAGAGAACCCTATAAGCATAAGTACCCCATTGGAAAGTGAATATGGTTTTCTCCTTATCTTCAGAGGAAATTTTGATCCGATTATAGCAACTAAACCAATCTAGGAAAGAAAAGTACCTCTTCCCAGACAAGGTGTCCAAGACATGGTCTATGAAACGTAAGGGAAAATAATCTCTATAGGTAGCCTTGTTTAGCTCCTTGAAGTCCACACAATTATCCATTTTCCATTCTTCTTGCAGACAATGACTAATGTAGACACCCATTTGCTATCTGAAATAGGGTAAATGAAAATGACATGCATGCATTTTTGGAGCTCTTCTTTCACTATGTCTTTTAAGGTTGGGTTCATTCTTATTTGGGGCTTCCTAACAAGTCTGATTTGACCATTGGTGTAAATATGGTGTATACACGTATCATGGTGAATTCCTTTCATATCGGAGTAATCACATGCAAAAGAACTGGACTGTCCTTGGATCATTTGGATAAATATTTGTTGTTGTTCTGATTCTAGGCCAGAATTTATACACAGGTATTTCTTGGGACTGATTTCAATAGTCCAAACATTTGAATTCTCTTCTCCACTTATTGATGATATAGTAAATAATGTAGAAGTGGAGGGATTCCAAACCTCCTAAAACTCAGGGAATAAAATATGTGTGAATTCCAGAAAAGATTGAGGATACTCAATGCATTCTGTATTGGCTAAAAATAGGCTTAAAATTTGTTCTTCAGTTTGTTCTTGAACTCCCTTTGATTGCTCAAGTGTTAACATGATTTGAGCATAGTTCTCCTCCCCATAGGTATTCTCCATCCATACAATAACTTCAGTGGCTGGTTAGGTAGGAGGAAAGAGAACAAGTTTCTGACTGTGGGTTCCATTAGAAATTGTCATCTCCCTAGACTAACAACTAATAAATGCATCAGCAATGGCCAACCAAGGTTGACCAAGAACAACTGGATGCCCAGGTTTTGAGGATTTTGAATGAATTACCAAGAAGTCCACAGGATACTCCCAAGAGGATAAGGTAATTGTTACATCGTCTAGGTTTTCTACTGGGATGATCACTAATTGTTACACATTATTTTCGTCATCCCTATGATCGTTAATGATGTAAACCTATCTATTGCCTTTAGAGGGGTCACAGTGGCCTGAGTTCCTAAAGAGGGAAGGCAGAAGAACTTCTCCTGAGAAAAGAAATTGCTTTTTACTATGTAAAAACCTAATAAAAAGGGATGTTCGCAGGTTGCTATATAGGCAGGGTGCGAGAATGACCAATTCTCGCAGGTTTCACTATAGCCAGGGTGCGAACAGTTCGCAGGTTGCTCTATAGCTAGGGTGCGAACATTCCAGCACGTGGGAAAAATGAGTGTTTTCGCGAATCTTCTAGAAGGAGAAGCTTCTATGGTGAGGTGGCATCCGAATGGTTTGGATCTTACTCTCTTTCATGATTTAGTGGGATCATCCTAACCTCCTCACCTTATCTTCTTCAGCTTATAAAAGGAGAGGAGCTCTCATGGAGAAGGGGTTCTTAGCTTTTGTTTGGCTTGGAATTATTAGCTTGGTTGGAGTGGCTTTGAGATTTGCTTTGTCAAGATAGATTGTGAGTAGCTATCAGATCTATGATTTCAGAATCCTTGGAGCAAGAAGTGTGTGGGGAACGAAGGACAG
>JASDQU010418614.1:0-10230 GCA_032191745.1 Picea mariana
CAATAGTAAAGAGAATGGTTCTGAGAGTCAGATCCTGAACTCCTCTGATGGCCACTTTACCTTTGCGCCTCTCGGCCTTAGGTTCACAATACCAACGGATGTACTCGCTCATCGACAAGCCACCACTTCGACCCCCTGTTAGGGTCATGTGTGCCCCAGGACGGGATAGCCCCTTCAAAAAGTAAATATTGTCGATGTCCAAGGAAAGAACATGGACACCCACATGAAACACTTATTGGTCCACGTCTCACATGTGGACCAAGTACTCTAATAGTCTTAGTTGGGCTATCATGCCCTGGATTTTGAAGAACTTTAACAAGCCACACTGTCGAAGGGCATTGACGGCGCCTGAATCATTCAAAGCCATGAATTCATCATCCTCGTGCTCTCATTCTCTCTACTCCAACATTTTGTCAATCAAACACCTATAGATGAGAGAAGACAGTTAGCAACTTTAATCATCATTTTTTGAATTCTTTTTGGTCCAACGCATGCATTTATTTTTGGGTTTTCGTCCGCCGCAACCAGGCTTCAATTACAGTGCGAGGTTTCTGCAGGTGAGCCATTGGGCACCTGCTGAAATCCTTGATTTCCACAGGGCTCGATACTAGTCACATGCGGTGGCCCCAACGCATGCCTACGGCCCAAAAACTCACCCAAAAAAACATCTTTTAACCACTAAAAACGATTTTCAATCCATTCAAAAAGAAGAGGATGAAGAGCTTACCRTCTTGACGGAGACCGTTCGTCGAATGGTCACTTGTGCTCCTCGCAATCGACATCTGAAGTAAGCGGTAAAAAAGGGTTTTTAGACAAGTTCTTGACCAAATGCAAATGAAATGGCAAAAAAATATCTTACTCTTATTTATTTCACTTTTTACCTTTTTTCATAATATTTTATATTATAGAAATGCATTTTGTTATAAACCCTCAAGTCTAATAGCTTCGTGAGTGTCTTGTTTCTTGCAGGAAGAAAACTAGAGTCCTAATTAACAGAGTATAGATGTTTGTTCCATAATTTGTTTTCTCTTTACTACACATATCAATACTTTTTAAGGTTTTCTAGTAAAACCTCGAGTTCACTCTTCGTTCGTTCTCGTGCTCGAAAATTTATGAGAACACAACCGAGTATACTTTTGTCGTCCTTTCGTACTCGTCATGGTAACACGAAAAGTGACACACATGGAGTATCATTTAAGCTCTTTTCACACTCCATAAAAACGAAAAGATTGCCGAGTGACCTTGTTTTGTTCACTCTCATAAAAGTATTTGAATAAAACGTTCGATGGGCGAAAGTTTATCACTTTTTCGGTCATGTCGAACTATTTTACGAAAAAGAAACTGAGAGAGTTCTCTTTAAGTGTTTTTCAGACTCTATCAACATGAAAAAACCCCGAGTTTTCTATCTTTGGACTCGTTAAACAAACATCGAAAGACCCACGTGGGACCGAACCACTCCTTCTTAGGGTTCGTTAAAAATACTCTGAGGGACTCGTCCGAAGGATGAGCTTACATTACAAGCATATGTTATCCTCCTCAAGCTTGTGTAAAAATAAAGAGGTACTCGCCATAAATGGTTCGGGAAAATTTGGGAAAGAAATGTGTCTCTGTATCTGTGTTAGTGGCAGTGAAGATTCACTATTGAACATGACACCCCCTTTTTCATCATTTGAATCCGGGTTGGGAAATTCATTTGTCTCTCGTCTGATTTTATGCAAGTTTATATCTTGGGTTGTCTTTGAGTCAACGCTGCCAAGACTGTCATCTTGTCATCCATATATTCAAGAGCAGTCCGAATAAGCCCTCTTTTGAGTCGGCCAATTGCAGTTGTCAATTCGTATCATGTCGGCCTTCCCTGTGTCAGTTTTCAGATCATATTCATATTTTACTCTATCCTAAATCTGTTACTTATTTTGTGTCATTGATGGGGAATACATCAAGGCCCTTTTGCGACGAGTCTCTTCCTGTCGACTTCAACTCATTTTCCAGGGATGAGACTTAGAAATCGTTTAGTACCTTAGAGCCTGCATGCCCTAATTGCAGGTTTCTTCGCTCTTGACATCGGATTCACATCATTGATCCCTGATCAAAAGATTCCATCGAATGTTTGACTTCAGTTCATTTATTCACATTCGTTGGATTGTACTACAATACCTTGGGAATCATTGACATCAACGGTGATTTCCCTCGCACTTGTTAACGGTTTTCATTAATGGCCGGTAATCAAGTGGTTTCTAACCATGTTCGAATCCAACACCTGTAATCACATGGCTAGATTCGTACTTACGAACGACGATATTGAAGACCCTAGATCTCATCTTTCATGGTCCAGGTTGTGATGGAATATTGATGATTTGTATTGACACATAGATCCACTTTGTATGTCTCGTGGCTATGTTTGCATCCAAATTTTTCTCGTACATAGATCTGCAGTGTATTCCTGGTGGCTATGTAACATTTTGATGACATGGATCCACAATGTATCACTAGTGTCCATGACTTACAGTTATGAGTTCAATCATTTGTAGTCTAAACATGGGAATGCCTACTTCAAACATGGTATCGTATTGTGCATATGCTTGTTTTTTTCCAGGTTCCCAATTGGTGCGTTCTTTGTTCCCGACACACACACACACACATATTTTACAAAGTATTTTGATTGTCACAAGTTCCAACCTCATACTTTGGGGGGCATTCTGTTACACATTATTTTGGTCACTCTGATGATGACTTTACTAGCATGTGATCAGGCTCTCAAAATCATCTTTTGCCTGAGAAAAGTGACTGGTTTCCTCCTCTGCAAGACTACTTTTTAGAAGGACGCCACAGGCTACCCATAGTGTACAGTGCGGAAATCCATGATTTCCATAGGTTGCTCTATAGCTGGCCTGTGGGATTTCCGTAGGCTGCAATATAAGCGGGGTGCGACGACGTTTGAAAGCCAAAAGAGGAAATAAGTTCAAGAAGTTTCTAGAAGGGGAATCTTCTGGAATGTAAGGTGGGGTCCGTATGGTTACGATCCCACTGACTTCTCTGAACTGGTGGGATCATCCTCATCCTTTTAACCACTTCAACTTTTCCTATATAATAATGGGCTTCTCATGGAAAAGGTTAATCACAGTTAAGCAAAGTTGAGCAAAAGATTTGTTGGAAGAATAGGGTGGAGATTGTGTGAATAATATTATTTTAGTTGATACTTGAGGTCTACATTTCCCCATCAAACTTTTTAAGATCATCTTCATGCAAATTTCAGAACAAGTATATGTGTGTGTTGGAACGAATGACCACTTAAAGGGAACTTGCGACATCAAGGAATTTCGGTTGTATCTTCTACTTTTATTCAATATAATACAGTGGCATGTTTCTTTCCCATAAAATTATTCTCATTTTATTACATGACTCCTTGATCTCATGTTTAAGTTTTCATTGAATCTATCATAGTTGCTTTCACTTTGGTTGGTTTGTGTCATTGCAGATCTGGTTTCACAAGAGCACCGGAGCGAAGCGGGAACAACAAAGATATAAGGAAGCAATCTCAAAGGTAAGTAATCAATTCCTTCTTTGACACCTAGATCAATGATTGTAACTTAGGGAAAGCGTCATGGCCTGTCCTTTTTTGTTCTAGATCCAGGTGGATCTAGGGAGATTAGTTTATGTCCTCATTTACCGATTTATCCTAGAAAATTCTCTCATGTCCACCTTAAATATAGTTGTGCCCATTCATCCCCAAGCTTCCAATCAACCATAGGATGTTGGACAAGATAAATAAGCAAAATGAACAAAGGAAGGCAACAATGAAAAAAGGCAGACCACCTCTCACAGTAAATATGGTTTTTAATGTTATTTTTTTGAGAACATATTTTATTGGTAGGATGATAGAATGTTTTTGGATAACAAAGATACATTTAGACAGAATGTTTTGGACAACATGGATATAATTCTATTTTTGGGCAACAATCATATTTTATTTTTAATACTAAAATATTTGACTATGTATATGAGGATGGGAGTTACAAGGCGAATATTTGAGCATATTTTTCCGGTGTTATATTTCATATTTTGTTGATCATTAAAGAAATGAAAATTGGAGTAACAAGGGATCCCACCTATTTAGTTATTATTTAAATAGACCGTTATTTATTATTTACTTGTCTCAACTTATTGGTTAAGCCAACTAAGCTTAACAAAAGAAAGGTAGTTGAACTACCATAAATTATTGGAAAAAGAATAAAAGCTCAATCAAAAGAAGAGACAAAGGAGGAGAATTGAGAGAAGAAGGAACTTTTGATATAAGGTCTGCTCTATACTTGTGAGATTATTCTTTTCTTCATTCACTCCAAGTTTACTAGAAAGCTAAACCCTCTTGATGACAACATGGTCTTGTTGAAGGAAACAAGATTCAAAATTGAATCATATCCTTCGACAACTTGTTTCTAAAGGTGTATTATCTATCTTAGGCAGTCTGTGTATTCTTGTTTATTTGCGGATTAGATTTCATGACTGATAAAGAATATTTTACAGAGTCAAGTGATAGTACTTTTGTGGCAAGCTAATCCAGATCTATAGCTTTAGTTTTCTTTTGTTGTCAGAGTATATTTGTATGGTGCCCATCAGAGAATTCTAAATTTGGCTTTGGTCCCCACCCTCGCAGGGGTTTGTAAAGAGAATTTATGCTTTGTATCTAAGAATGAAATCAATATAAAAAATCAAATGGCTAATTTTTGTCTCACATGGTATCTTAAATGATATTTTCATATTCTCTTTATCCTTATCTCTTTATCCATTAACACACTTATGTATATTTTATTTTCTTCTTTTTGCATAGTTACATATAATAAATAAAACTAGCCTTGTTCTCTTGTATATATTGCTTGTGGATCAAGTGATTGTTTTTATTTTAAGGCTATAAACCCTGGGTAACATTCCCAACTATCTTGTTTTAGCCTAGCAAGTTCTGAAAATGTTTGAGTGAGGTTATTCATATCTTTTTCCTCAATAGACCCTCCATACACTTGAGGAGTACATCTGTGTTCTTGGGAGAGATATCCATCATGCATGATGGATACACTTGAGGAGTACATTTGTGTTCTTGGGAGAGATATCCATCATGCATGATGGATATCTTCCTGAACTTGGACCAAAAGTAGTGAAGGTTATGGTCCAAACATACTTACCAAAATACTTTTTTATGGTCAAAAAATACACTGATACCTTTCCAACGGTGCAAGAATTGTCTCAATTAGAGTTTGTATGCAAAAGTTATGCCTCCTGCAAGTTGACCTACCATATTGATCATCATGGTGCGAGTGGATGCCACATCAACCCCCATTACTCAAATGTATGGGGCTAGCTACATAGTGGATTTTTTATAACATTATAGAATGTCCAAACGTGATCACTAATTGAGGGTTGAGGAAGTCAAAACCCTAACCCTAGATAATTATTGAGCTATGTTAAATACCTAGCCACTAGGAGGAGAAGGGGTTCCATTCTATGTTATTGTATTTTGTTCCATAGAAGAGCAAAACAACTAGAAGTGGGAATATTAAAGAGCATAACTGAGGGGTTTAATGTTTTGAAGTAGAATAATAGGCCACAAGTCTCAGGTAACTCCATAGAGAGTTCCTTCTCCTTTGTACTTGCATTATTTCCATACCAGAGAAAAGAGAGCAGAGAAGCCTCACCTTCTAGCTGGGTTTTCTCTTGTAAGGGTTTCCTAGAGAAAATATTTGCGTTATTTTATGGATAGTGTGTGATTGTATTTTATTGTTCTATGTTTTCTACATTTTATGTATTTCATGCATAAGCAAAAAATATATAACTAAATATTATGGAATCTAAAGGAATTTAACCTTCATAATGTAGATTTTAGTTTTATTTATCAGATATGTTGTGATCAACCGTTCCAGTGGAATATTCATGACAATTTACATATYGATATATGCAACGAAAAATGTTTTCTGATTCCAAGCAACCAGGTTTCAACATCATCTCCCCTTTTGTTTTCACCATCAAAGGTTGGTGGCTTAAGCTTCCTAAGCTCTCCTTGCTTTAACTTCCACAAACTTCTCATAGTCTCTACCAATTATGCTAGCTCCACCTTTCTCCTATGTCCATTAGATTCTGTCTCCTCATTACCCAATTTGATATTTTGGCCTTTGGCTTCAATCTCTTGACTATAGTCTCTTTGTG
Organism: Picea mariana; assembly: GCA_032191745.1. Classification (NCBI taxonomy): domain Eukaryota; kingdom Viridiplantae; phylum Streptophyta; class Pinopsida; order Pinales; family Pinaceae; genus Picea; species Picea mariana. Next base: position 6,193 of record JASDQU010418614.1, read on the forward strand.
TATCTGATCTACAATCATGGCCTTGTGATCTACTTATACACCTAATTTTGCAGAATGTGCAAGAAACCATTTTTGTTAGAATTATGAATATTATAAAAATGTTTTCAATTAATGTCATAGGTCCTTCTTCTTGTCGATTAATAAAGAATCATATCACACTTATTGAAATTCTAAAATTTCAATATTATTCTCCTCTGAATCATTTTTCCAATGACTATTCTTATGCCTTGATCTGATCTCTAAGTTGAAAGTTTTGGCTTCTCGAAAATTCCATTTTCACCTAGTTTGTGCGCTTTTTCCCACTGGTGCAATTTGACTAGGAGACCAACTTTTGTTAATTGCAGAAGAAAAAACATCAATAACTAAGAATTTTTTTGTATTAGGCACTGATAATATTCATGATGATGAGCACACAACAACTTTCAGATTATCAATCTATTTCTCCAGTAAGATTCTACAACAATATGGAATTGGCAAATTTAATGTTCGTTTTACAATTTCTCTGGACTTAGAATTATGTTTTTTTAAACATAGGGAATCATTTGCATATGTGGTATTGTTGAACCCCATAAATCTTTCTTTCTTTTTATTGCTCTGCACTACTTTTTTTTTGGTAAGTATGTTTCCCTCCCTTAATTTTCATGGTCATATCTTAGCTCCATGACTTATGCCTTTTCCATACTTAGTTTATGTTTCATTCACGGGTTGGCAGACTCGCAAACTCACGACCTATAATTTTTCTTCCTTGAACCTCTTCCCAACACTTAGTTTATTTTTTATTGGTGGACTCGTGAACTCATATTTTCATTTCTTTGTATCTCCTGTCCTTACAAGTCCGCCCGACAAATATTGATACTTAGCCATTTTTTTTATCACGGCAGACTCGTGGACTTGCTTTCTCATTTGAAATCTTCCACTTCGCCACCCTGTCGTGACGTGTCCTTCCTCTTTCACAGTTCTTGAGTCATATTAAATGTTAATACTATGAACTCAACTGCTAAATTAAATTTTGAAAAGATCGTTATTAATGATGTTTCTATCGAGGCAAAATTCATTTATTTCAGGTTAATGTTATCCTCAAGGATCTCATGCAAAAGTTTATTTCATTGTTCTGAGAGACATTATAGAGAAGTCTTCCAACCTGTTAAACATGGCCGAAAGAAAACAACATTTCTGCAGGATACCTTGAATCTATTCGACATAGAAGATCACAATTACCACTGGTCGAGGGCATATTGGTATTATTCAACGTTGCCAGATAAAGATAATAATAATGTTTGGACATTAGGAATAGCTCTCGTCGGTTGTGTCCCTGAGGTTTTCGAATGCAAAGAGATTGTCACCTGGTGCATTGTTAAAATTGTCCGGAACAAAAGAACAACTTCATTACAAAGCAACTCTCATGTTTCATTGGTGCCTTCAGTGTTCAAGAAAATGTTAAAGCTACTAGAGCCGAACTTAACATACAAAGGAGAAGAAGCCAAAGATTTGGTTAGAGGGAGAAATAATGGAATGGAGCTCCTGCAAGAATAGTTACAAGATCCCACTACAATGCCAAAAGTCTTATCCAAAATCCGGGTTAGTTCTTTAAAGGACCCTTATTGATAAATTGCTTGGTTATTTACTAGAGTTACAGGTTAGGATTCTACGACAACTATTCCCTAGCTGGCACTATATATTTTACATTTCACAGTTCATGAGAATGTTGTTTTCGATTGGGCAAAGATCATATCGAATGAAATTTCCGCATAGTTGATGAATTTCATAAGTGAGAAAAGTTTTATATGGCATCTTATCTGATATTTGTTATCACACACTTTCATATTTTTAGAGGTTTGAGTATTGGAAAAAAGGTAAACTCAAAAATCGACCATGTGACTATGTGGTATCATCGAAGAGCAAGTCGAAAATTTGAAGAAATCATCGACTGAAAATTTTTATAGTATGGTTGAGTATACTTATGATGACATTGATAATTGGCTTGTTGAGTACACAAACAAAAATGAGGATATTAAGACTATATTGCAAAATTTATCTATTGACCATAGGGAAATTGAGAGTGAATTGTTAAATATCAAAGTAAAACAAGAAATAATCGTTGCCCCATTAAGGGAATATATTCAAGAATGGTTAAACAAGGCTATAACCAAGATTTTTGAATTTCCAACGGAAGTGGTCACAACCGACCACGTAACTGCAACAAGCAAAGATATAAAGGGCACATCAACAAGCAAATGAAAGTGAGAGATTCCATCACAGTAAGTCCATACTGATCACATACCTTCTTCCTTATCATATTTCATATAGTTATATTTATTCTTTCATTGGAAAAGTGTAACAGAATTCTGATAATTTCCTCCTTGTCTTCTTTCTAGATCCTGTTGCTCGTGCTCGACTCCATGTTCTTCTCTTCATCATATTTCTTGTAAATATTTATATGGTCCATGGGAGTCCCAATCCCAGTCTATTAATGGACAAATGCCTTTAAATTTCAAGTATTGTAACAAACATTATCATTTTTGAGAAATCCCAGAGAACTAAGTCGGGATCAGTTTTGATTGTATTTTACAACTCTAAGTTTTAAGTATAGAATATTTGAAGTCAATCTATCAAAATCTTGTTTTGAGCTTAATAAGTAGTACTCTTTCAAAGTTCTCTTGTGTGATTGAATCATTTCTTTTATTTGAATGTGATCAATTTTTTTTATTAAACTGTGATGGATGTGAGGATTTTATCGTTTTCTATATTGTGTGGTGTTTGAGGTTCCCGGTCCACCTCTCAAAAATTCTCCATATATATATATATATATATATATATATATATATATATATCTTATTTTTCAGTATTTTTAGATTTTATTGAGTCATAAAGACTTGGATTCAGTCATTTGATAGTATACCATATTATTTTTGATGCAAAATATTCAAAGAAAATCATAAGCCAAAGAGGAGTACCACCTCTTTAAAAACGCAGGGGGATTCATATCCTCGTGAGGTTTCCATTTCGGTCCTGACATATTCAAACATCAACAAGCATCTATCAATGTGGAAAATGATGTGGCACCTTGGGTCCACATGGCACCCTGAGGGCATGCCATATCACTCCTCTAGCTACCCTGCCCCTGCCTCGTCATCCTTCATCACCACCTCCTCACTCTCTCTCCTTCTTTCTCATCCTCTTTATTTTCTTTACCCTTTTTCTTTTGACCTTTAGGCTTCAATATAGAAGAAATTTATTACATTTAGGCCCCACATCATTCACCGTCCTCATGAATTTCGTTGGAGCATTAGTCAAGCCAAAAGGCACGAGCAACCACTCAAAGAGGCCTTCTTTAGATTTGAAGTTTGTCTTCCATACATTAGTGGATTCAATTATAACTTGGTGATAGACCGAATTCAGATCGATCTTGCTGAAGAACTTGGCACCCTTGAGCCGGTCAAGAAGATCGTCAATATGAGGGATCGAGTATCGGTTCTTAATAATGTTTTTCTTCAAGGTTTTATAATCAATACAGAGCCACCACATTCCATCTTCTTCTGCACCAACACAATTGGGCTCCCATGAGGTGAGGAGCTTGGTCGAATGTGGCCCTTGTGAATGAGCTCATGAATTTGATGCTTTATTTCCTCATTCTCCAAAAGGGTGTATTTGCATATTGGACCATTGGGAAAGGGAGCACCAATTATAAAATCAATGGGTTGTTTGACCTGACAGTGCATGGGCACCCCTACAAGTGAAGAAAGGAGGTCTTTGTATTCCTCTACAAGCTTTTCCATCTATTTCTGCTATGTAAAGAGACCCCATGTTGAAGATGTGGTGTTCACAGTGACCTTTTGTACCCCTTCTGACCGAATCGTGAAGAGCACAAACTTTGCAGTTTGTGAGATTACTTTTAGGCACTATTTTATCGAGATCAAAGAAATGACAATAGTTGGAAATACCTCAGATACCCTATAGGGTTGACCCCCTAGATTGATAATGACACTACATGTTTGGGACTCATAAATAACATGACATTTCCACATACAAGGTTCTCCT
>JASDQU010418619.1:0-10230 GCA_032191745.1 Picea mariana
GGTGGGACTTCATGCAGATTCCCGTCTCACATGGATCATGAGCTTTCAGAAGGGAGGAAGGAAGCATTTAGACGGATATATCAGGATAGAGCGTCCTTTGATGAGGTGGAGGCAGGCTTTATAGATTTTTCCACTGCCAGAGGGAGATTTTCTAGCTATGATGTGCTCAGAGACAGGGGGGCTAAGAAGCCCCATGCTTGGTGGGCAACTCATGGGGCAGCATGCCCTCCTCTACAGGAGTTAGCCATGAGGATCCTTTCTCAGGTTACTTCATCCTCTTATTGTGAGAGGAATTGGAGCACATTTGGTAATTTGTACAGTTTGAAGAAGAGCAGGCTTGAACAGTCCAGGGCAGAGTCAATGGTGTATGTGCACACCAACCTCCGTCTTATTTATAGGCAGAGGGAGAAGTGGTTGAAGGGAAAGACAAAGATGTGGGATGTCTTTCCTGATGATATGGGTTTAGACGACACTATTGAGTTGGCATTGGCCAACATGGATCTTAATGACCCAGTGCTAGAGCCAGTCACTTTTGAGGATGATATTCCTCTGGAGGGGTCATCCTCCACAGCGGGAGATCCAGTTCCACAGATTGGATTGGATGATCATGCAGAGCAGCCGGAGATTGGAGGAGAGAGCAGTGGCGACGACGTTGATTTTGATGATGATGAGTATGACATGGAGCCAGATGACTACTGACCAGTGACCAGTGACGGTCTTGTGCTATGGGATTCTTCCATCTACGGTTCTAGTATCTTGTTCTACCTTATTTTGTATTTGCCACTAGCATTCCCACCTATAGTAGCCTGTGGCTGTAGGCTGTAGCAGTGACTCAAAAGTCAGTGTCTATGTAACACATTTTGATTTTGATGACTTAATGAGAAAACTGCAATTTATGGTTTGAATTTCTTGTGTTTCAAATTTCAATGTTTGTCATTATGATTTTAATATTTATCAATTATCAATGATCATGATTCATGATTCATGATTTATGTTAGAACTTAGAACTTAGTACCTAGTTGTATCATTGTATGATTCAAGATTGAATAATGAATTTGTAATATGTATCATCATCATCATCCATGTAAAATTTAAATGTTTACAATTTTATTAATTTTGTATGTGTAATTCATAATTTAATATATATATATATATATAACTTGTCCTCCGTGTCCTGTTTCCGGGAGTCGCCGTGCCCATGTCCGACACTCGTATTTTCGTGTCCTCCATGTCCCGTGTCCACGTGTCTGGTGACTTAGGTGCTAACATACTGGAGCTTTATGGCCCCTCTCTGCACCATATCATGGATGTAATGATATCGGAACCATATCATGGATGTAATGATATCGGATCTCTACGTGTTTTGACTTGTCACGGAACACACGGTTCTCTATCATCTTTATCCAACTATGGTTATCACATAGAATCACGATTGCTTCCATCTCCAGATCAAATAGACCTGTTAACAACTTCTGAAGCCATATGGCTTCACAACTGGCAGAACATGCAGCAATGTATTCTGCCTTTGTCGTGCTGAGAGCAATGATTGATTGCTTCCTACTCTGCCATGAGATCATGGTTGACCACAGACTGAAACAACATCTTGAAGTGCTCTTTCTGTCAGAGACACTTCCAGCGCAATCTGAATCGTTATAACAACTCAGTCTGAAGTCATGATCTCCATTATAACTGAGACCACAATCTGGTACCTCATCACATGTTTTGCAGCAACCAGGTGAACACGTCTAAGCTCTACCAGAAATTGACTCAAGGTGTTCACAGCAAAACATATATCTGGCATGGTGTTCGTCAGATATATCAACGATCCAATGATCTGTCTGTACAGCGTAGCATCAATCAATTCGGACGAGGTGTCAACCAGGAGCTTCAACTTTGTTTGCATGGGTGTATTCATGGATTTGCACTCCAACATATCAAATCTCTTCAGTATTTCAACTGCATACTTTCCTTGGTTAAGAAAAATCTTCTCTGGGCTCCGCCATACCTCAAGACCTAAGAAAGAGCGCATTAGACCAAGGTCTTTCATCTCAAATTATGCGGCGAGCTTCTTCTTACAATCAGTGATGAGATTTTCTTCTCCAGTTAAGAATAAGTCATCCACATAAAGCAGCAATATAACAGGCTCATCATTCATAACCTTGAGAATCAACTTTACTCTTGGTAAAGCCCAAGTTCATTAGGAAACTGTCAATCCTTCCATACCAAACTCTAGGAGCTTGCTTCAATCCGTACAGAGCCTTCTTCAACCTGCAGACATGAGTCTTCCTGTCTTCAACTCCAAACCCTTGAGGTTGTTCTATATACACTTCCTCTTCAATGACACCATTCAAGAAAGTTGTTTTTATGTCCATCTACTGTAACTTCCACTTCATCTTAGTTGCAAGGGCTATGATGTTTCTGATTGAAGTGTATCTAGCTACAGGAGCAAAAGTCTCTTCATAGTCAATGCCTTCCTTTTGAGAAAAGCCACGAGCAACAAACCTTGTTTTATATTTCTCAATACTTCCATCAGCAGCATGTTTTATTTTAAAAATCCATTTGGAAGATAGCACATCCTTGCTCTTTGGTCTGGGAATTATTTCCCATCATTCTTTATAATGGATTGGTATTCTTCTGTCGTGGCATCTGCCCATTCTTTCTTTTGAATAACTTCTTCAAAGCAAGTAGGCTCCTTCTCTAAGAGATCACACATCAAAGCCATATAATTGGGGAATGGCTTGGATTTCTTGACTTGTCTCATGGTTCCTTCAGGGGCACCATACTTCTCTCCATCTTGAATAAGTTCCCTTACCCAAGCTAGCTTTCTCTTGTGGGAGATCGTCATCTGGGGAGGTTCTTGGGATTTCATTATGTCATGATCTTCTAGAACCTCCTCATCAGGGGAAGTTATGACTTCCCTCACTGGTTCTGCAACTCTGGGAGCCATAGGTTCTTCTTCATATACTTCTTCAAGATGGCATCAACTTGATTTCTTGAGTGTTTCATTTTCATCAAAAGTTACATCCCTGATGATCTCAATATGATGGTAACCTGGTATATAAACTCTAAAGGCCTTAGAGACCTCACAGTATCCAACAAATATTCCCTTCTTTCCTGAAGGGTCCAGCTTGGTTCTCTTCTCTTTTGGAATGTGAACAAATACTAGACAACCAAATATTTTGAGATGGCTTACTTCTGGATTTTTTCCGGAGAACACCTCTTCAGGGGTCCTGAACCCAAGTGCACTATGGGACAATCTGTTCTGTACATATACTGTTGTTTTTGTTGCTTCTGCCCATAAGTGCATTGGAAGATCTTGATCATGGATCATAATCTTCACTGCTTCCATTATAGTTATGTTCTTTCTTTCTGCTACAACATTTTGTTGAGGATTGTAGCGAGTGGTGAGCTCCCTCTTGATCCCAACATCTTTACAAAAGTTTACAAACTCTTTTGAGGTGTATTCTCCTCCATTATCTGACCTGAGTAATCTTGATCTTTCTTTCAAAGAGATTATCTATCAAGGCTTTGAATTCTTTAAATTTACTGAACACTTCATCTTTTGATTTCAAAAAGTAAACCCGGGTTTTGCGAGAATAGTCATCAATAAAAGACACATAGTATACATACCCACTGATGGAGGTTGATGGCATTGGGCCACATACATCTGAGTGAATGAGCTCTAGGACTCCTTCTGCTTTATTGTCTCTCTTCGGGAAAGGGTTCTTGATGTTCTTTCCTTGTGCACATCCGTTGCACACACCTTCATGGTCAACCTTGAATTCTAGTCAACCTATGACTATCTTGCTTACATATGGTAATGCCTTGTAGTTGATGTGAGCTAGTCTTCTATGCCAAAGTTCACAGAGATTCTCAATGGAATGAGACAACGCTACTTCTGAGTGACCTTTTAGCTTATACAAGCCACCACTTTCTTTTCCAATAACAATTGCTTCTTCCATGGTTTTTCCTTTGGGCCACATAAGAACTTCTCCATCTATGAAGGCAACTCTGAAGCCTTTCTTCTCTAAAGCTGAAATAGAAAGTCAGTTCTTTGTCAAACCTGGTACATATAATACATCCTTCATCTTCATCTGGGTAAACTTCTTTTCTGTAAGGCAAGAGAGAACGTCTCTTTGACCTGTCATGTGCTTGGAAGCACCACTATCTATGAGCCAATTGTCCTCACCAAGTGACTCTGATCCTGAGAGGGAAGATATTAAGACATAGTCTTCAATCTATTCTTTTATCATCTTTGTGGTTGGCTCTTCATCTTTAACTATATGGGCATGGTGCCTCTTGTTTCTCTTCTTGTATTCTTCTCGTCTAGTTGGACAATTCTTAGCAATATGTCCCATCTTGTCACAATGGTAACATTGGTAGGATGAGAAATCTTTTTCTCTTCTTTGACCTTTCTAAAACTTTTGGAATCTCCTTGGAGGGTGAGATTCTTTATGTATGAATTTCTTTTGGGGGTGAGACTCCTTGTGTTGATGAGTTTCTTTCAGGAAGAAAGACCTCTTCCTTCCTCCTTTAGTATGAGTAGCTAAGGCGTGATCTTCATCTCTTGATAGTAAAGCTTCTCGGTTAGCTACTCTTGCTTCTTTTTTAACACATTCTTCCCAAAGACTGTCAAAGTTTAATTTCTCCTTTCTAGCACAAATGGTTTGGATGAATGCATCCCAAGGTCTTGTGAGACCATTAAGGGTTGTCATTATAAGTTCGTCTTTATCTAAAGTATTACCAATTGCTTCTAGTTGTTCCTTGAATTGTGATATTTTAGAGAAATATTCCTGAATTGTTTCTCCTTTCTGCATCCTTGTATTTTTGAGTTGAGTTCTTAGATTCATCTTCCGATTGATGTTTTTCCCTTCATACAATCTGGTTAGGGCATCATACATTTCTTTTGGAGTCTTCTTTGAAGCCACTTGAGGAATCTTTAATAGAATCAGCAATGATTCTTTTGGCCCTAACTGTGTCCTTTTGATGTTTTGCTCTAGTTGCAGCATCGGTAGGTTTTGGTACATTTTTTTTAATGAATTTTGCTAGGTCATTCTCTTCAAGAATGAGTGCAACTAGAGCAAAAATTTTCCACACCTTCTAGCTTGTCAACAAGCTTAGTGCCTGGAGACATCTTTACCTGGAGCTAGGAAAATGACCAAAAATTGCAAATGCTCAAAATTTAATTTTGAACTTACCAAAAGGTGTGCTTGGCTGAGGCGAGTAGCCTGGTGTAGTTAGATTTCAGAAATCCAAATTTTTCCCTTTCAAACTGGACTAGCGGAATTCTGGACTGGTACTTCTGGTATTGGTTCTAGTTTCCTGGTTTTCTGGTACTTCCGGTTTTCTTGTACCAATGAAAACTAGGGTTTCACTTTCCGAGAGTTCTATCCACTGAAAAGGTGCGCTCAAGGTGCCAAAGAGTTTCCTAGGCTAGGACGCACTTTTCTAGATGATTTTTAGGTTGATATTCCTCTTCAACAAAAAGCACTAATTTTCTTGTACGACAACAGTGATGTTTTTCTTTATCCAGTGAAAGATGCTCTCTTCAGCTTAGCTCTGATAGCATGTTAAGGTTTTAGCTATTATTAGGTTTCTTTTCAATTTACTAGATAACCATACCATAGCATAGATAGGATCACTGAGAGAAACACAATCACAAGATACCCAACATTTTTCCTGGGAAACCCTCATGGGGGAGAGAACCCAGCAAAAACTTCATTAATATAGATAGCCAATACAATGCCAAGACAATAGACCAAAACACTAGAGAATATCCAACACTGAGCAATGCGCCTCTCTCTTCCTTCTTCTCCCAACTGCAGCTACCAAACTTGCGCACTGGATGAGCGAATGAGTGAGTGAATAAATGAGGCGTTGGCTTCCTTTATTTATACAAACTGGCAGGTGTTGGAAAGGTGTCTCTTCACTAGCCAGGGCCGACTTATCTTCTTAGTGGTTAAAACCACTTTAATTAGCATGGGTGTCGACTTCTCAATTTGCATAATATATTTAGGGTTTGACCAATCCACAAAAGGGGATTTGGTCAATTACAATGCTTGACATGATCAATCCACAAAAGGGGATTGATCTAATGAATAATAACTCAATAATAAAGAGAATACTCTTTGCAGTTACAATATTTCAGCATACAACAAACTCTCTTTGTCAAGCTCAGTGAGCATCAGTTCCAAGGCATTAGGATTATCTTTTCACAGAGCAGTTTGCCCTACCCTAGCGCACCCTCCTGCAACACTCTGGTTGTAGTTCCGTAAAGTTCAAAAATTTGATATTTCTCAGATCTAGGGTTTCTACTGGCGAAAATGTCAACCAATATGAGAATTAAGGATAGATTGGATGGAGCAGATAACTTTAGATCCTGGAAGCATTCTAGAAGAGAATGAGCTATTGGATCATGTCAAGTAGATAATTCCAGAACCAGAAGAAGAAGACACCAAAGAAAAGTTTAAGAAAAACAAGGTCAAGGCCAAGAGGATCTTGAAAAACTCGATTAAGGATCTTAGATCTAGTGCACTCAGAGGAAGCCAAAGAGTTGGAGGCAACAGCAATGATGTCTCCTACAATAGAGAATAACTCAAATAGGGCAACAATAGCAAGATTCCAAGTTTCCATATCAGGCTTGATATTTTTATATTGCTCCAACTTAAGTAAGTGTTGTAATTAGAATAGCAGTCTTTAGAGTTCTATTATTGCTATTGTTATCAAATGTTTAGTAACACTTGAATATTATTGGTATGATTTGCATATCAGTAAATGCTCATTGTTCAGTACTAATGATGCACTTGTTTGCAACATGAAATTGATCTCTTCTAGGGGATGTTGTTGTCTTTTGTTTCTTGTTTCAAGCAAGTCACAGGTGATAGGTCTGAGAGGGAGCTATAATGACGGTTGCAGGAAGCAACAGATTAGATGGTCTCTAGCCAAGACATGGAGCAGACTATTCAGACATAGAGTTGTGTACACGACCGTACACATCAATATCATGAAGGAAGGAGGACAAAGTCAAAACCTCCTAGCAAGACGAGTTCTTTTGAGGATACAGAGTATCTCATATGGAGATAGATTGTAAGGAGCAGAAGGCTCCAAAGATGACCATACAGATCCCTGTAGTTCAGTTGATCACTCTTCAAATCATCAGGAAGAGTCAATAAATCCATAAGGGCCTACCCAGAATCGTTGCAGTGACCAAGAAGAGATCAACATGGTCTCGTGATACTTTGCAGGATGCAAAGGGGATACAGATATATGGCATTGATAAGCCATATCATGAGGAGGACCAGATGGCTCCGCCAGTGGTGAGGCAAGCGGCCCCACCAAGTACCATCTCAAAAGGAGCTAAAGTTCAAAGGGAGTCAGCCCTCAAAATCCAGTAGGTAGGAGCAGCCTTCCCAGGACAGTTCATTGGAGATCAGATTTCAGAGGAGGTCAACACATGCAAAGGGAGCAGATGGCTCTTGAAATTATATAGACTCAGAGGGAGTCAAGCTTCAGAGGGAGCAGATGGCTCCGGAGATTATATAGACTCAGAGGAAGTCAAGCTTCAGAGGGAGCATGCAGACTCAGACTGAGCCTGATCTCAGAGAGAGTCAGTGGCTTAGAGACTTTCTTTCAAAAAGTATTCCTCCTCAGATTCAGATGGGAGAAAGAGACGTCTTCCAGGACTAACAGACAGGAGGCTAGATCGAAGCTTCAAAGGCTTCGAGGAGATATGAGACCTCCTGGGGAGATTCCCTTGTTTCACTGACAGAGGAGGAAGCCAGTTAGAAGGACTGGGATATGGATTTTGCCATCACATGCTTTGCAGCTACAAGGTGTTCATGTCACATGGAGGTATCTCATCACATGCTTTGCAGCTACAAGGTGAACATGTCTGGGCACCACCAAATACTGACTCAAGGTGTTCACAGCAAAGCATATATATGGCTTGGTATTCGTCAGATACATCAACGAACCAATAATCTGTCTGTACAGAGTAGCATCAACCAACTCTGACGAAATATCAACCAGGAGCTTCAAGTTTGTTTACATGGGTTTGTTCATGGCTTTACATTCCAACATGTCAAATCTCTTCAGTATTTCAACTGCATACTTAAAGACCTAAAAAATAATGCATTAGCCCTAGGTCTTTCACCTCAAACTCTGCAGCGAGCTCCTTATTGCAATCTATGATGAGCTATTCTTCTCCAGTCAGAAATAAATCATCCACATATAGTAGCAATATAATTGGCTCATCATTCATAACCTGGAAGTAAAGGTTAGAATCAACTTTACTCTTGGTAAAGACCAAGCTCGTTAGGAAACTATCAATTCTGCCAACACCAAGTTCTAGGAGCTTGCTTTAGCCCGTACAGAGCTTTCTTCAACTTGCAGCCATGAGTCTCTCTATCTTCAACTTCAAACCCTCATGGTTGTTCTATATACACTTCTTCTTCAATAACACCATTTAAGAAGGTTGTTTTCACATCCATCCAGTGTAACTTCCACTTCATTTTGGCTGCAAGAGCTATGATGGTTCTGATAGAAGTGTATCTGGCTACAGAAGCAAATGTCTCTTCATAATCAATACCTTCCTTTTTAGAAAAAACACGAGCCACAAATCTTGCCTTATGTTTTTCAATACTTTCGTCTGCTGCATGTTTTATCTTGTATATCCACATGGAAGATACCACATCTTTGTTCTTTGGTCTAGGAACTACTTCCCATACATCATTCTTTATAATGGACTGGTATTCTTCTGTCATGGCATCCACCCATTCTTTCTTCTGAATGGCTTCTTCCAAGCAAGTAAGTTCCTTTTCTATGAGATAACACATCAAGGCCATATAGATCTCATTCATCACAGCAAGTAGGTTCCTTTCCTATTCATCACAGATCCCAGCAAGCCATCACCCTTCAAACAATTCTCTTCTCTTTCTTGACACCAAAGCCTTTACATGACAAATAGATTTCCTCCTCAGAGACAAAGCTCCTAAGACAATCCAAGAAGCCCATGAGATGGCTACGAAAATTGAAGATAACCTATCATCATCCAAAGTAGAACCTTTCTCTGCCCCAAGAGTCAAAATGGATGTTAAACCCAAATTAGTCCACAATGTTGAGTCTTCTTCAGATATTTGCGCTAGCTTGGCAAGCTACAATTGACTGTAGATGGCATGGTAAAAACCCAAGAATTAATGATGAATAGGATTGTCAATCTAGAGAGAGCCCAACAACAAGCTCCTAGACCTCCTTATAAGGGGCAATTGCAAAGGGGTACTCAAGGTTTCAAGCCTAAGAATGATCAAGAAGTCCCTAATACTTTAGCCCCCACAAACGTGGTAGAGGAGAACACATGGTGCTTACAATGCAGAGAGTCACATTGGGAGCATGAATGCCCTCTAAACAATGGTGAACATGATCAAGTGAATATTATCGATCATACCATTGAGGGGCCAAAATGTTGCCTTAATATCACACTTGAAGAACATGAAGACGACATAAAAGGAAGTAGCCAAGAAGGCTAGGATAGAGATAATCAATAACCTTGATCAGGAGTCGAGAGAAAAGTTGAAAAATCAAGAATTCCAAGTGTATACTAGACAAAAACAGATGAACCAACCTCTCTTTGTTGGACCTACAGCTTCGCAGCCAAAACCTCCACCTATGAACATACTTCTTCCTAAACTTCTCCTAAGACTGACAAGATTGACTAGAAATTTGACTTGGAAGGTGCAATGGCCAAAATGCATATGACCATCCCATTGAGGGAAGTTATGAAAGTTCCATCCATGAAAAAAAGGTTCGAAAAAAATTTCCACGTATCAGATGAACCAATGGACCCTCCTATTATCTTACAAGCAAACCATTTTAGGGTTCAATATGATGGACACCCACCCTTCTTTATGTCATTACTAGTGAATAACAAATTGTGATGTCCCGTTCCCAAGAGTAGGCTAGCAGAGAGTTCCCGTAGACTATAGTCAAGCACAAATAGGGAACAAGAGGAGAAATAAGGGAGATTTGGTGGCTAAACGATGAATTAAGCCAAAAAGCATAGGAAAAATCACTTAAGCCTAAGTCAACGAAGAAATAGAATGAAAAGGTGTTAAGGGGGGGGACTTAATTAATTAATTACTCACCTTAGGAGGAAAAGCGCCTAGCTTAAGTAATGTCAATGGTGAATTAGAATGGGAAGAGTATAAAGGGAGGAATTCGACCTAATTCCTCATT
>JASDQU010418625.1:0-10230 GCA_032191745.1 Picea mariana
AAAAAAAAAAAAACTAAAACACAATTTAAAAAAAAATATTAAAAAAAATATTGAAAAATATAAATAATAAAACACAAACATTAAATTTTTTTATTAAAAATACAAAACAATATAAAAAAACTTATTAAACAATCATTTAAAAAAATTGTTATATAAAAATTTTAAAAAATTATTAAAAACATAAAATAATATTAAAACAAAAATTATTAAGCATCACCACACTAAAAATCAAACATTTAAAATTTATTAAAAATAGGGAGGTGGCATGGCTATGTGGCAGTGGCCCGCACTACCACGCAATCATGTCGCCACACTATTTTTAATAAATTTTAAATGTTTGATTTTAATTATATTAATGTTTAATAATTTTTCTTTTAATAATGGTTTTTTTAACGATTTCTTTAATAAATTTTATTTTTATAATGTTTTTGTTTTTAATAATTTTTAAAAATGTTTGTTTAATATATATATATATATTATCTATCCATCTATATAAAATTGTTTTTATTTATTTATATATATATATATATATATATTTAAAAAATTGTTTCTACTTTTTTTTTTCAATTTTTGTATGTTAAATTTAGTGTTTTAAGAGTTAAAAAAAAAAAAGAATTATAGATTTTACTTATTTTTAATTCGTTTTTCCTCCAGATGGGGTGATAACAGTGGAAGTAGGTGATCTTGATGAGGGGTGGCCAATTGTCCACTTGACACATTAATCGATAGTGTCTTTTCGCTTGGACCCGGGTTGATAGACCTCATGTTTGGTGAATGCGGTAGTTGGAGGCAGATGGAAAATAACAACAATTATTATGTATCTTGGTGCTAATTCAAGTAATGGAAATACGACGAGATGAACCAGCGGTCAAAATCATGAGGGAAGGAGATGGAATGACGCTCATGGCATACCTCCCTAGTACAACAAATATTTTGTTCAAGGGAGCCCGACCCGGGAGTCGTGGGAGAAAGATCTAGGTCGTTAAGAATGGAAGAAAGTGGGGGCTAGGCTAAATCCAGAGGTGGAAGATAGACACTATTAACTAGCAAAGACAACCAGAGGGAAAACACAACATTAAAGCTAAGGAAAACTCGAATGGCTCTGGCTCATTAGAGGTTTCCCTGGGAAATCAATGGTATTGTGTGGAGGAAAGAAAGATGGTGACTCGGGGGATCGCCTTCACCCTGGGTTGTTGCATATCTTTGGTGAAGATTAACCAAGACAGGGAGTGGAACATCTCTGGGAGAGAGAATCTTAGTCGGTAGTCCCTTTTGTGTGGGTGGCAGAGAACGAGATTCATGTTGTGGCTAAGAAGGATGCACCCTAGCCATGGAAATGCCTCTATGACAAAGACTAATTCGACCAGCATCGAAGGTCACCGTAAGGAAAAAATGGGGAAGAGGGGATGAACTTCTCCAGGTAAATCAAGGTCGCACACCAGGGAAGCAAAAACATCGGGGGACGCTAGCAACCACTTGCACCACCTCTGCTCATTAATTGAGAAAAGGGTGATATCAGATATTCAAGAGGAGGTCTATAGGAAAAGGAGGAAAATTCAAGACGAGGATATTGAGAAATCAGTGGTATTGTGTGGAGGAAAGAAAGATGGTGACTTGGGGGATCTCCTTCACCCCNGTTGCATATATTTGGTGAAGATTAACCAAGACATGGAGTGGAACATCTCTTGGAGATAGAATCTTAGTCGGCAGTCCCTTTTGTGTGGGTGGCAGAGAATGAGATTCAGACCGTGGTTAAGAAGGATGGACCCTGGCCATCGCAAAGACGGATTCGACCAGCACTAACGGTCACCATAAGAAAAAAACAGGGAAGGGGGGATGGCCTTCTCCAGGTAAACCAAGGTCGCACACTAGGGAAGCAAAAACATTCGAGGAAGTTAGCAACCACTTGCACCACCTCTGCTCATCAATTGAGAAAAGGGTGATATCATATATTCAAGAGGAGGTCTATAGGAAAAGGAGGAAAATTCAAGATGAGGATATCCTTTCAAAAGCCAAGGAGTGGGTTCCAAACCCTGGTCAAACAAGAACCAGAGAGACCAAGTACTTTCAGCTCGCAGAGGTCTACTGGCTCACCAAAGATATGGTTTCCCAAGCGGTAGCTCATCAACAATTGGGAAATTTCACCACTCAACATGCACTGCGAGTCTTAGAGGCAAAATTTGAGCTCTTTTGCAAGGGCCAATTTGGCATCTCTTTTCATGAAAGGGCACAAGGAGACTAGAAAGAAAAAAAAACCCATCCAGAGAATAGAGGGAGCATGGAAGGGGCCAGGGAGCGACCCATTCTGGTGAAAGAGGATCAGTCGGAGTCAATCTCGTGCCATAATGAGGAACCAGAGAAGGGAGCAATTCAAACTTTCAGTCATCGACAAGACTTGGCCTTGGGTTTCCCTCAACTCCCTCTCAATCACTGAATGCCAAACCAATCTCGTCTTTTTTGTCTGCTAGATATGATTAAGGGTTTAACCTGTCACATCCCCAATCTGAACACTGTTTTTACTATTTTGATTGTTAAGAATGGTATATCCCCTCTAAATGTTGTTGAAGTTTTGGCTTGAAGGCTCAAGATAGACCTAGATAATCTTGAATTCTAGGGTAAAAGTCTACTTTTCTTTTTGGCAGACCCTCCAAAATCTCGTCTGTAAAATTTTGTATATTCTTAATAGATATCAGTGGTTCCATTTTTGCTTAAAAAAATCATTTTTTGATAAAAGAAATTGTGATTCACATTTTTTTTAATCATTTCTTTGTTCTATCTTTCTTTTTAAAAGAAAATTGTTTTTTTTTTCTTTAAAAAAAAAGAATTTGTTTAAGGGTGTTTTTTGTTTTGTTTTTTCAATTTAACTATTATTATTTATTGTTTGCTAGCATGTTCGTTACATGCAAGACTAACCCATGGTTTAAGAAACCATGACTGAAGGGCATTTAAATAGTTAAAATCACCCTGGGATCGCACCCGATGTAGGCCATACCAACCCTTAATATGGTTGCATTTTTTTGGGTATCTCCTTCTAACTGCCATGAGTTTCGAACCTTGGCCATCTTACATAACGAAATCTAATCCCGCTAGCGTGATTTGACAATTTAATTATTTTCTTAATGTAAATTATTAAAAAAAAATTAATCAGAATTTTTTTTTATCAAGTAATAACACTTTTATATTTAGGAGTTGATTTTTAGCGTTTTATTTGATGTTGTGTTAGTGATCAAGGCTACGGTTTCAATTAGGTCATAGTTTTAACTCCAAAAAAAAGTGGTGCTACTGGTAGCATCACTTTTCAATTCAAGGGTCAATTTCAGGGTTTTTGTCGCAATGTCAAGAATGTGATTTCAAACAAGTCGCAATTTTAACCACCTCCCCAAAAAAGGATGCTACCGATCGATAGTGCCACTTTTTTATTTGGGGGTTGATTTTAGTGTTTTTAACCCAAAAATATCATAATTTTGATCTAGAGTTCTCATTAATTTGGTATCTATATTGATTACCATCATTGTTTGTGGTGCTGCATACTCCTCCAATATGACATCGCCACCTTGAATGCCAAATATACATCACTACATTAATGGTTCATAATAGTAGCCATATTAACCAACAATACATTAACCAATGCTCATACCTTTAACAAGGCTTGTTGAATCTTCACCCAAAGGGCATTGCTAGAATCCAATATCACATATTGAATTTTTGAAAAACTACACAAACAGAGAAGCCCTCACACACCACATGACGTACAACAAACTTACAAGCCTCATAAGCACATGTTGAGAAATGCGTTTATCCTCACCAACATTTTGGTGGTCCAAGATAAATAAAATTATGAAGGTTAAAAGAAAATTATAAATCAACAAATCAAGAGCTCAATAAAAACAACATAAGCCCCAACCACCCTCCATGGGACCCTCGATGACGTATGTCTAGACTTAGACATGTCAATCATCTCCTTTGTACGAAATAGAAATAGATGGCCAGGCTGGAAATTATACAATTCCACGTCATGGACGTTGGAAATAAATAATTGCAGATCACCAAAGACCTACTCCCATTATCAACGTCATAACCAAGTGAGGCCATAAAAAGTCAGCGATATCATGGTGTCTAACAACGGTCACATGCTTCTTTAGCTTCATCTAACAGTGTATTTATGGTGAAATAACATAGTAACATGAATTTTTTAGTTTTTTCCTCTACATTACCATTAACTGCTTGCTTACACTAGCACTTTTAATTCATTTACATTTTTAATTATTTTAAAAACTAATGATTGATATGAAATGTCATCATAAAGTATACAGTCATCATAAACTAATCTATTGTATATTTATATATATATATTTTTTAACTGATTAAGTTGACAAAGAATATACAGTTTGCTGTGCAACATTGAGTGTTGTGGTGAGTGTTGTGGTAGGTGATATATACATTATAGAATTACCTTGATATATATGTTGAGATACGATATATATACAGCTTGCTGCAGCATTAATAGTGCGCAAAAGACTGTATATTGCAGGCAGACTAAGTTGAAAAGTACATGGTTCCAAGCTATCAATTCAAAGTTTAAGTTTGAGAAATGATTTAAGGCTAGCATGAAAAAGAAAAATACATCAATGTGCGTGTGAGAACAATTATATAAGTTGGTTAAACGTTCTACTTTTTGGGATTTTTGGCCTGAATCCGGTGATGTAAATCTGAATAAAATCGTTAATTTATGTTGTTTAAATTGTATTTCTGAATGTATAAATAGATTCAGCTGGCTAGAAAACCCCTGGGATACTTGGATTACACAAACTTAGCCACTCAAATCTGCAGAACTAACCATTCCTTACCAGATTTCAAACAAAATCAAACGAAAAAAATGATCAAAAAACTGACAAAAGGTAAAACGTTTAGACTACTCATATTCCGTTGATGTTGAGACTCCCTCGTCAGGTTGCAAAAGGCATTTCCATTTCTTCTCTGTCACTGAAATTCTACTTATTTCAACTTCTGCTACGAACCTTTTTATGAGATTTCATTTCATTTCAACTTCTGCTACGAACGAATATAGGACGTTGCTTTTACGATATCGCCGGAGTTGCAGTATCATATTTGCTGCGAGTGCCATATTTCATATTGCTGCGAGTGCCATATTTCATATTTCATATTTTTTTAAGGCTGCACTTCCCCTGACTTTTTCTTTTTATTTTTATTTTTGTCCATTATTTAAATGTATTTAAATGTTATGTATCATATGTGTTTTTTTTCATTTTTATTATAAGCATCCCATGCACAACATAAAATTATTATGAAATTTCATTTAATATAACATCATCAAACAACTTTATATGGAATACAACACCATTAAACATATAAACATAAAAACTTAACAAATTACATTTTGAAAAGCACCAAATAAAAGGTTTCAACTTCTTTCTATGCTTCATTCGGCCTAGATCCAATCACTGTACACAAACAATTGACCAAACACTAAGTAGGATGCATGCAATGATGCCAACAATTGACCAACCACTAAATAGGATGCATGCAATGATGCCAAGATAGCAGGAAAGGGAAAAAAAGTAGTTCAGATGTAGATTGAATTCACCACTCAAGAATCCGCTCAAGAATCATTGCTTATGAACTAGGTAGAATTTCAAATATTTTTTCCCATATCAGTGGCAACTATCTCAAGCCTCAATCATTGTTGCGATTGTGGATACCATTTGGGCATTATGGATAGTGTGTAGATTTTTTTTAATGCTACTCCACATACCTCTCTCACACATGTTTTGCTTTGATACAATTGGTAGTTGAATTTTATGGATTTTTTTTACAGTTGCACAGATATTTGCAACTGGGTATTTGCAAACATGATAAATGTTTCTCTCACATATATATGGTTACAGGTAAATTTTCAACATACAATTGGCAGTTGAATTTTATGGTTTTTTTTTACATTTCTCTCACATATATATGGTTACGGGTAAATTTTCAACTTCTCATCATTGAATTAAGTGGATATCACTAATCACATGTAGTTTTTAAAAGCAACTGTATATAACGGTTTAAGAAAAAAAAAATAGGTAAATACCGTCAAATTTAACCACCCATATCGACTGATATGGATTCAAACTCTTTTTCACTTTGCGTGACTCCCGAGGATTAAGAACACTAATCGATAATTTTGAGGACCTTCTGATTCGAAGTGCCATTTATAATAATTTAAATTAGTTGTAATATATAATATTTTTTTGGGTTAAAAGTAATCATAATTTAATTGTAAACTTGCAATGGTTACTATTTCTAAATTGGATTGGATTCTATTGTAAAGTCATAATGAAATGAAATGAATACAAACATGACTAGTTTTTTTTCAACAAGAAAATTGCCTTTTATATTATATATATAAATGAGTACACATTACACTAACATCATTCTATGAAGGCTCCACAAGTCACCTTCGACTTCTGAAAATACTTTGACCTTATAAAAAAAAACGAAACACCAAACATAACTATACATCAGGTAACAAGATGTCCACCATCAAAGGGAGAAAACAAGGCAAAATTACCATCCACATATACCGCCAATAACCAAAAGATAGCCAAAACTATAATGACAAACCGAGTCAAAAAAGACTGATAGAGATGGTAGGCCCCTCAATTCCATCAACCCAGCTATTGTAATCAAGCTTTCCTTCGGGCTTGTTGAGTTCCAATTTTGAGAGAACATTTGCCTCCGTGTTTAGCTCCCTGTACACATTAGTGAACTGTATCTCTCTAAACATAGATTTCAATACTTTAATGTTGTCCATCCATCCCATCAGAGAGGCCACTTGCAGTTTGCCTCTATCCTTTAACCACTCAATGATGATTTTTGAATCGCTAATTACGTGGATCACCTCAAGATTGAAACATTGCACTAGATAAAGAGACGCCCATGCACCTAACAGTTCTTCCCTCACATTTGTCCCCTGGCCACAATTTAAGGTCCATTTAATAGCGTAAAGATCATTGTTCTTTAATATACCTCATGCCCCGCACCTGAGAGAGATGGAAAGGGCAACCCCATCGAACCAACAAACAATTGAGGTCACAAGTTGAGGTGGATGGATAAGACACAATTTTACATTTTTAGCCACCTTCCCCAAGGTTAGGCTTGAATTAACTTTTACTATCACATTATAGACCAATGCTTTGGATCCTTAAAAAATGATCTGATTCCTCTCCAACCATAAGTACTAGCAAATAATAGAAGGGAGAGTAATGAAGGTTGCTTCCTTCTCAAACCAACTCTCAAAGCAGGAGCTGAGCAAAGCTCCTTCCCACACAGTCTGAATATTTAGAGCTATGTAAAAATGTCTCCATACCTCCCGAAAAAAGCAACAAGAAACAAAGAGGTGGTACACTGACTCCGCTTCATTAAGACATAAAACACAGATATTTGGCCCCTACCATCCCTTCCTTAGCATATTATCCCAAGTTAGAATTATGTTCTCCAAAGATAACCATATGAAGAGCTTGATCTTTGGGATAAGATCCCATTTCCAAATATGTCTTCGCCAACCTTCAACAAGAGTTGGCCAATATGTTTTTGCAAGAGCGAGGCATAATTTTTTAGCAGAAATACTTCCCAAGCAATCACCTCCTGCCCATACAAGCTCATCAGTTTTGAGTTGTAATTGAATCCCCGCACACAACAGTGCTTTCGGATATGCCTCCCACTCCTTTGCATTGTTCTCGACCAGGCCAAGATCTTCACTCGATTTCCAATATGACAATGGAATACCCGCTCTGCTAACTCCTCTAGCTTGAAATATATATAACACATAATTCCTTCTGAGATCGTCCCACAACTGACAGGATAAGAACGATAAATTCCCCATACCCACAATGCAATCTATACCAACATGTACNTACATAGTGACCAGAACCAAGTCTCCAACCAATCCAATGGGTTAACATGTGTAAATCTTTTAGCAGACTTTTCTAGGTTTGTGAGGCTGACAAACATGACTAGTTGTTATTAATAAATAGGGTTAATTAATAAAGTTAGTTAAAAAAAATTATGCCAATATATGGTTAATTTATTAAAGTTATTGAAGAAAATTTATATACTTCAAATAACAGAGGTAGACTTTCACTCCGCTAAGATATCTTTGGATCTTGGGTCAATCTCTTTCATTATAAAAAATATATGAAACTAAATACTACCCATGGTATTTAGTTTCTGTAATATGATTAAAACATTACAAATAATAGAAAATATAAAATTAAAGTGATATAAAGAGAAAATTAACCCAATTTAAAAAATAAAGATAATTAATTAATTAAAAAAATAATATTATTAAGAAAATTTTATATAGTAAAATAAAAAATACATGAAACTAAATATTACTCTTTTATATTTTTATAGAATCTACAGAGGTATACATACTCTACTCCCCTTTGGATTTGAACCTATGACCGTCAAGGATGAAACACATGTTCTTAACCATTAGACCCACTTAGCTATATTAGAATAACAATCTAATTTTAAGGTCACAACCAAGCGAGACACCAAATTGTTATGAGACAAGGGTCCTCAACGATTTGATTGCTAAAGTCTACAGAGGTATACATACCCTACCCCCTTTGGATTTGAACTTGTAACCTCTTAGGAGAAAACACATGTTACGAGAGATCCACTACTAATTTGGAAATCACAATACTTAATAATATATTTTCTTAGATGGAATTAATTTTAAAATGATAACATGTATCAACCTATTTTCTATAAAGTTATGGAATACTTAATATCTTATAAAATTATAAATAATAATAATTTAAATATTAAATATTTTATATAATTTATTTTAAAAAATATGTTTTCAAATTAATCAAATAAATATTAATTTATTTATATAATAATTTAATTATTTTAAAAATAAAAATGAATTTATATAGTAATGATTATAATTATTTTTCATTAAAATTAATGAAAGTTTATTATAAAATAAAATCCTCATTGTTCCTATTTTTAAAAATTGGGATAGAAACATTCTCTCTAATTATAGGACCATTATGATTAACCCGATTTTAGCCAAGCTTTATGGAATTATTTTGGAAAATAAGATTAGCATTTGGCTAGAAAGTCACGGTAAAAGAGCTAAAGGCCAGTTCGGGTTTAAAAGATATCATTCAACTGTGGACCATCTTGTTACCTTTAGGATCATTGCAGAGGAGTTCCACAATACCAAAACCAATCTTTTTTTTTGTTTTGTTAACTTTAGAAAAGCTTTTGACATGGTTCCTAGGAAAAACCTTTGGAATAGGTTGGAAGAGATAAAAATGCCTCTTGAGTTGAGGGCTGCTGCAATAAGGATGTATGAGAACGTTATTGCTAAGTTTAAAAATACTGAGGGCTAGTCAAAAGAGATTCACTGCAATATGGGAGTCAAACAAGGTTGTCCCTTGTCCCCTACCCTTTTTGGCATATACAATGATAAGTTAGAAGAATGCATGGAAAAAGTAGGTTGTGTCAGCCCTACTCTCACTCATATAGTCATCAATCGTCTTCTTTATGTCGATGATATAGTTCTTATAGCAAGGAGTCCCCATGATCTTGAAAACCAACTAAGAATCCTCGAGGATTTTTGCTCCAATATGGGTATGACTGTTAATACCGATATGACTAAGGTCATGATTATCAAATCCAATAAGATCCCTTATGATACCTTTGTATATGACAACACCAACTTGGAGGAAGTGACTTCATACAAATATCTTGGTATTGATATTCACAACAAGCTCAATTGGAATTATAGCATTGAGAAAATGATTATTGGGGGATGGAAAGCTTATTATGGGCTTGAAAACAATTGTAAATCAACTGATCTTTGGAGATGGGATAAGAAGAAAATCCTCTTTGAGACTCTTGTTACACCTATTATTCTTTATGGATGTGAAGTCTGGGGCTGTAGTATCTCTCGTGAATCCTGGAGAAAGATACAGCAAATACAAAAGAATTTTATAACATATAATCTCAAAATTAAAGGAAATACGCCCTATCCCATTCTTTTCTTAGAAACAACCCTCTCCCCCATTCAGAGCATGGCTATGACTATATATCTAATGTATAAGAACAAGTTAAACAACATGGAAGACAAGAGGCTACCTAAAATTGCTTCAAAATCAAGTCATAACCACCATCGACTCAAGCGAGGATGGCATAAAGATGCCCGGTCTTGGC
>JASDQU010418629.1:0-10339 GCA_032191745.1 Picea mariana
TTTGATGTAACCAAGGAGATCTGAGGTGAATTTAGTAGCGAAGATGAAGTGAATAAGGGTGAAATTCCAAGGGAGTATGAAGTCTTGTGATGGTGTGTTCTAAGGTATGTTATTTAAAGGTCATCTTGCCATTTTTCCTATACCTATTTTTATATGATGAATCCAATAGAAAAAAATTGGTTGTTGTTGATAAGACATATCACTATACCTATGGTAAAAATTTCAGCTTCTGGGTATTTGTACTTTTGGACATACACTCTGTGGAAGATAGGGTTTTTGACTAGTCCTTAAACTAGTCTCAAACAGGTGTTCTGGTTAACACAGTTATAACTTCTTCATAGAGAATCCAAATTCTGTCAGAAAAATTCTAGTGGAAACATAACATTCCTTAGTATCTTTTGTGCAATTTTTAGAATCAGATATCGAATATTGAGCACGTGGCATGTTGTATAAGTTCGCTCTCCAGAATAGGATAGAATTCAATAAGGAATGTCATTTTCACTATAACTTTTGTTCTGAGAAGTTTTGGACCCTGAAATTTTAAGGAGATATAAAAAATATCTCATAGTATCTGTGGTTAAAATTTTAGACCTTTATTCACTATAGGTACAAAGTTATGCTTGTTGAAAGTTAGGGTTTGTGACTAATACAAAACTAGTCCCGCGAGACTAAGGCAAAGTTTGATGAAGATGTTATTCTCTTGTTGTTGAAGTTGAAGAAGAGCTACAGGTCTATAATTTTATGTATCAGTTCTACTACAGGATCATAGCTATGCTTTACATGTGTTATTCATGGTTATGTTTATGGTACATTCTTGAGTCATGTCTTAAGGATGATGGTACATAATGTGGTACACCTTTTTGATGATATGATACATTGTTAGAAGTATATATTGGCTATATTAGTATCTGGTTTGGTATATATCATGGTGACATTATCACATGATTGAGGCACATCTTATGGTACTTATTTGAGGCACATCATTGATTATATATTATGGTACATGTTGTATGGCGTCATTGAGAAATATCATGAGTAATATGATATATGTTTGATTCATATCTTGGTGATGTTATGGTACATGCTTGGTGATGATAGTACATGTTGAGACACATATTGGTGATGTTATGATTCATGGTTTGATACTTATGTTAGCAAATGGTTGAGGCACATACCTTGATGATGATATGGTACATTGTTAGAATCACTTCTTGGTGATCTTGGTACGTGATATGGTACAGGTTTTGGTACATGGTTGATGCATTGTTGATGCATGATATGGTATAGGGTGATGTACATGGTATGGTACAGGTTGATGTACATGGTTGGTGTACATGGTACGGTGATGGTTTTCATATCCTTGTGAGTGGATCTTGTTATAGTTGGTTGACGATGGTATATCAGTGACTGAGACAGAGACTGGTTGGATGATTGTTTTATCATCAGTTACAGGTTGATGTGAAAGTGACAAGTTGGTTGATGTATCAGTGATAGTGGCAGTTACAGGTTGATCATCGGTAGTGACAGTTTGAGTCTACACTTATATTTCAGGGTGGGGGGACAAAGCAAGGAAATGGGGTTGTGGCCTCCTTCCGGTTAGTATTGGAGAACTCATGGAGTTGGAGCTTCCTTTCATGTTGGTGCCTGTAAATCAGGGGGTAATAGCCTCCTTCCAGTTGGTTCCAGAGAAATCAAGGATTTGGAGCTTCCTTCATGTTGGTGCCTGTAAATAAGGGGGTCGTAGCCTCATTCTGGTTGGTGCCATAGAATTCAGGGAGTTGTACCTTCCTTTAGGTTGGTTCCTGTAAATCAGGGGGTTGGTGCCTCCTTCCAATTGGTGCTAGAGAATTGAGAAGTTGATGCTTCCTATGAATGTATTATTAATATATATAAGAAATCATTATGTGGTTTTCTCCCATTTGGGTTTCCACGTAAATTTTAGTGTATTCTGTATCTGATGTGATATTATTGAATGGTATTGTTTTTGGTTATATGCTCATGATATATTGAATGTAATCATAAATGATATGCTACTGATAAAGGTGAAGATTATATATTGTGGTTGAAAGTGGTAAAAAGTTTTCATATTGATTCACCCCCCCTCTTAGTATTCCAACAATTGGTATCAGAGTAGGTCCTTCAAGAAAACAATTTAACTACTAGAAGGTAGATCATGGAGAGCATAAATTCATATAAGAATGGAATACCACAGTTTGATGGACAGAACTATGCCTTTTGGAGCATAAGAATGAAAACTTATGTACAAGCATAGGGATTTGATGTTTGGAAATCAGTAGTAGATGGATACAAAGAGCCTGCCACTCTACCAATAGATAACGATGGAAAGAAACTTAGTCAAAATAATTCAAGGGCTAAAAATGCTATCATGAATGGTCTAGTTGATTCATTATATGTCAAGGTTATGCATTGTGATTCTTCAAAGGATATTTGGGACAAACTTTGGAATGTTTATGAAGGAGATGCCAAAGTCAAGGTGGCCAAGCTTCACACTTATAGAGGTCAATTTGAATAGCTAAAAATTAAGGAAGATGAATACATTGTGGCTTATTTTTTACGAGTTGATGAAACAATGAATGTAATTAAATGGTTGGGAGAAGCATTTGATGAATGTATGATTGTTCTAAAGGTACTAATATCTCTTCCAATGATATTTTATCTGAATATTTCAGCACTAGAAGAAATAATCGAACTAGGTATGATAAGCATGAATGAGCTACATGGAATATTTACAGTTTATGAAATGAGAATAGAACAGGAAAATCCATCCAATAAAGAAGAAGTTTTCAAACCATACAAGAAGACAAAGAAGAAGAAAAAGCCCGAGTCAAATCCAAATTGAATTTGTAGCAGTGATTCAAATGAGGATGAAGAAATAGCCAACTTCGTAAGGAAGTTGAAGAGAGGAATCAAAAAGTACAAAGGTATGCTTCCTTTAAAAGTTTTTAATTGTGGTAAAATTGATCATTTTGCAAATAATTTTCCTTGTGCTAAGAAGTCAGATAGTGATAACGAAGAAGATCCCAAGAAAGAAAATAAATATCAAAAGGGAAAGAAGAAAGGAGATAAGAGGAAAGCCTTCAAAAAAATCTCTACTAAAGAGAAGACAAATCCTCATCTGATGAATATGATGAAAGCAATAGTGACTCAGAAAGAGTACTCTTTATGGCTACGAAAACTAAGAAAATAACTCTTGAAAGTGATGAAGAAGAAGGTGAAGTGGATCTTGAGGAAGAATTAATCAGTGTTTTAGCTAAGCTGAAGGAAGAAAGGAATAAAAAATAATAATTCAAAGAAGAGATCATCCCCTTGAAAACCCAATTTGAAGAAGAAAAGAGAAAGCAAGAAGTAATGCAGATCCAGATGATAAAGAAAGAAAAAGAGTGTGAGAAGCTTGAAAATGAAATCATGACATTGAGAGTTGAAGTCAACAAGCTCAGCAAGAAATTGAAAAATTCTCAAGTGTTAGAAAACATTCTCAACAGTCAAATGCTATGCAGTGACGAATCCGGACTAAGATAAAAAAAAATAAAAAAAAAAAAAATTGTTCTTTTTGAGGAAGGATCAAACTTTATGATGAAAGAAATAGAACAAAAGAGTTATGCAAAAGTTCTCAAAGGAAGGATCATGGTCATCAAGAGTTAAAGAGAAATGAATACAGAATACCTTCTACATTCAGCCAGCAAGGAAGCTTCAACCATTGTGAAGGAAACAACAGAAGAGAAGATCGTTATCAGCAAAGGATTGAGCTCAGAAGGAGTACATCACAAAGAATATCATTCACTCCCAGGTATGAAAGTTTGTTTTATGGTCATTGTTTTACTTGTACTAAATTTGTAGATTGCAGAGCTTATTGAAGAAATGTTCAAACCAGAAATGGTTTTGTAACTCTCTCCAATATTGAATGTTACAAATGCCACAATTATGGTCGCATAGCTCAAAATTGTAGAATCATGATAGAAACTGCCATGAAGTAAGACACTGATGTCAAATACAAAAATGTTTGGAGAAGAAATGAAAAACAATAAGAGCGCATGAATGAGGACCAGATCAAGAGATCGTACTCAAAAGATTTACAGCAGTGCAAGATCATGATGAATCTATAGGAAAAGAGGAAGATCTTAGAATCCAGAAATATGATGAAGAGGAAGATGTCAGAATTTAGGAAGAAGATGAAAAGAACATCAAAATTGAGGAAGAGGATGATGATGAATCCACAGACGAAGAGGAAGATTACTTCGCATCAGAGAAGGTATTTTTCTGACCAAACCAGATTGGAGACTCCCAATAAATATGAATATTGAATAGGGGGACTCTAAGGAGAATCTCTACATATCAGAGAACTATATTTAGAGCAGTCTAAAGTATTTACAGTTTTTGGATAGGCAATTTAAGAGTGCCAGAGATTCATTGTATAGAGGATTCCAGACATGTATTCATAAAGGGACATATTCAGTACAGATTGTTGCAGACATTTAGAGCTGGATTTTAAAAATTGAGAAGACAACTTGAGAAGTTGGAATATGTTGTGATCAGTAGATGGGTCAGCATTGTATGCAGTTGAGTAGCAGAGTCATGGGAATTTTATGACATGTGGACAAAGATGGATTTAAGAGATATTTGACAGGTATAAACATATACATGAAAGTGGATGAAAGCATAGTAACAATTGGAATAAGTAGAAACAATGGACAAGTGGAATCAGTTAGTCACTAGAAGGAAAGTAGTGAAATGCACAACAGAACAGGGAAGATAAATCACCAGCTGAAGCTATATTGTCATAAGGAATTTGTTGAATGATGTGGCCATTGATGTTTGAATAGTGAACTTGACAAGCCATGAAGATTGTCAAGTAACTTTGAATTATTTTTATATATGTCAGTGAATTACAAGAGGAAGCATCAATGGAAAAAGAACACCAGGAGAGAGAAAAGAAATCATATACAGGAAATCCCACATTGATCTACATGACATCTTACAGAGAATTCAAGGGAGAGAAATTGTCAGAGAAATAAATCAGAAAATAAATATCAAAAGAATGAAGATAGCGGGAGCACATGATGTCAAAGAAAGAGATCGTAAGCATGGAGATAGGGGGAGCACATGATAATAGAGAAAGAGATCAGAAGCATGAAGATAGGGGTAGCACATGAAGTCATAGAAAGATTGTTCAGAGAAGGTATATCGATAGGGGGATTTACCCTTTTACCTGTGATGTCAAAGGGGGAGAAAGAGAAAGATAAAACGAGAAATATTAGAAGGATAAAGACGGGGGGAGTAGCCCCAAGGGGAGATACCCTTTGTCATTGATGTCAAAGGGGGAGAGAAACATTAGAGGAGCATTGGTCACAGGTGGAGTATGAGTGTTGGAGTAAAAGTGTTGACATTAATGCCAAAGGGGGATATTGTTGGATAGTGGGTTGTCATTGATGTTGTTGGACATTTGATTGTCATTGATGTCAACATATGTGATGGGTGTATTTGGAGAAGTCTCCAAAGTGGTCCCCTTATGATGTATCTCAAAGCATGGCCCTCACGGGAAGACGCTTTGAATAATTCTAAAGAAAACCATGGGTGTGGTCATGAATCCCGAAGTTTTTTAGGAATAAGGAAATGAAGGAAAATGTAAATGCAGGTAACACGCTCATAGATGGATAGTCTTTGTCATGTCATTTCCAACTGTAGGTGGAACGTCACGTAGTTCCTCACGGTTGATGAGTTATGAGGTCATGAAGTTGCAAGCCCCAAAGATGGGTTAAGAAGCCCCTAATTGGTTGTGAGATGGGTTAAGAAGCCCCTAATTCGTTGAAATTCATTAATGAAAGGGTAAAGTGGTTTTAACCAGAAATTTCAAGAAGCCCTAAAGTTAAGGAAAGAGGTTACTTAGAAAAAGTATATATACACCTCAAGAAGTCACTCATAAGTACATTCACACACACATTCTATTGAATATATTCTATGTGAGTAAGTGATTATTATATAAGGTAACCAAGGAGATCTAAGGTGAATTTTAGAGGGAAGATGAAGTGAACAAGGGAGAAATTCGAAGGGAGGATGAAGTCTTGTGATGATGTATTCTAAGGTATGTTATTTAAAGGTCATATTACCATTTTCGTTGTAACTATTTTTATATGATGAATCAGATAGAAAAAATTGGAGGTTGTTGAAAAGATATATCAAGGTAGCTGTGGTAAAAATTTCATCTTTTGTTTCGTTGTAATTTTGGACATACACTCTATGGACGATAGGGTTTTTGACTAGTCTTGAAACTAGTCTCAAATAGGTGTTCTGAGTAAAACAGACATAACTTCTTCATAGAGAACCCAAATTATGTGATACCAATTTCAGTGGAAATATAAAAGTACGTAGTATCTTGTTTGTGATTTTTAGAATTTGATATCAAATATTGATCACATGGCATTCTGGACAAGTTTTCTCTCTAGAATAGGATAGAATTCAATAAGGTCTTCCATTTTTGCTATAACTTCTATTCTGAGAAGTTTCAAACCCTGAAATTTTGAGGAGATAGAAGAAATATCTCAGAGTATATGTGGTTAAAATTTTATACCTTATTCATTATAGGTATGGATTTATGCTTGTTAAAATTTAGGGTTTGTGACTAATAAAAACTAGTCTCGTGAGACTGAGGTAAAGTTTGATGAAGATATTATTCTCTTGTTGTTGAAGTTGAGAAAGAGATACAGGTCTGTAATTTTGTATATCAGGACTGCTACAAAATTAGAGGTATTCTTTAAATGTGTTATTGAGGGTTTTGTTGATGGTACATGCTTGATGCATGTCTTGATGATGATGGTACATAATGTGGTACACCTTTGGGATGATATGATAGATTGTTAGAAGTATATCTTGGCATTGTTAGAAGTATATCTTGGTTATATTGGTAATATGTTTGGTATATGTCATGGTGATGTTATCACATGATTGAGGCACATTTTATGGTACTTATTTGAGGCACATCATTGACGATATCTTATGGTACATGGTGTATGGTGTGATTGAGACATATCATGAGTGATATGATATATACTTGATGCATATCTTGGTGATGTTATGGTACATGCTTGGTGATGGCAGTACATGTTGAGACACATCTTGGTGATGTTATGATTCATGGTTTGATACTTATTTTGGCACATGGTTGAGGAAAATACCTTGATGACGATATGGTATATTTTTAGAGGCACTTCTTGGCGATCTTGGTACGTGATATGGTACAGGTTTTGGTACATGGTTGATGCATGATATGGTACAAGATTTGGTACATGTTTGATGCATGATATCGTAAAATTTGATGTACATGGTATGGTACAGGTTGATGTACATGGCATGGTGATGGTTTTGGTATCCTTGTGAGTGGATCTTGTTATAGTTGGTTGACGATGGTATATTAGTGACGGAGATAGTGACAAGTTGGATGATTGGTTGATCATTAGTTACAGGTTGATGTGACAGTGATAGGCTGGTTGATGTATTAATGACAGTGGTAGTTACAAGTTGATCAGTGATAGTGACAGTTTGATTCTACACTTATATTTCAAGGTCGAAGGACGGGGAAAGGAAAGGGGGTTGTGGTCTCTTTCCAGTTCGTGTCAGAAAACTCACGGAGTTGGATCTTCCTTCAAGTTGGTGTTTTTAAATCAAGAGGTCATAGCCTCCTTTTGGTTGGTTACGGAGAACTTGAGGAGTTGGAGATTCCTTCGGGTTGGTGCCTGTAAATTAGGGGGTCGTAGCCTCCTTTCATTTGGTGTCGGAGAATTCAGGGAGTTGTAGCTTCCTTTAGGTTGGTGCTTATAAATCAAGGGGTTTGTGCCTCCTTATAGTTGGTAATGGAGAATTTATAATTTGGTGGATCCTATCAATGTATTCTTGATATATATAAGAAAGAATTCCATGGTTTTCTCCCATTTGGGTTTCCATGTAAATCCTGGTGTATTGTGTATCTGATGTGATATTGTTGAATGGTACTAATTTTGGTTATATTCTCATTATATATTGAATGCAATCATAAATGATATATTGTTGATAACGTTGAATATTATATATTGTGATTGAAAGTGGTAAAAAGTGCTCATATTGATTCACTCCCCCTCTCAGTTTTCCAACAAGGGAAATATTGCATGCAATCGCATACTCCTTGCATGCTCCATGATTGTCCTATTCATCCTTTTTGACATGCCATTTTCTTGTTGTGTTCCTGGAACAGTCTTATCTCTATGAATCCCATGGTATGAATAGTAACTTTCAAACTCCTTGTTGCAGTATTCACCTCCATTGTCTGATTTGAGACACTTCAACTTATTTCTTGTCTCATTCTCAACCAAAGATATCCATTTCTTAAAACTATAAAATACATCAGATTTTTTTCAAATCCAATGAACCCAAGTCTTCTTAGTCGCATCATCAATAAAAGTAACATAATAATGATATCCATTAAGAGATGATACCTGAGTAGGTCCCCATACATTTGTATGCACAAGATAAAACTTTTTACTCTTCTTTTCCTTCCCAACTCTGAGAAATATGACTCTCTTTTATTTTCCATTAGCATGACAGTGCTCACAAAAATCTGAATCAACCTGCTTCAAATGTGGAAACAAATTTCTTGAGTGGATAATCTGCATCCCCTTATCACTCATGTGATTGATCCTATGATGACACAATGCTATATTTTCTCTTGTAGAAGCTGAAGGAATAGAAAATTCAGCATTACTAGTACATAAATAAAACATACCTACCTTTATCCTTTTTTTATTATCAATGATCCCTTGGTGATCTTCCATGAATTTCTCATAAATGTAACTATACATCCTTCACTATCCAACTTCCCTATTGAAATTAGATTTCTTATAAAATCAAGAATGTGCTTCACCTCTTTCAGTAACCATTGGTTTACATTCTATAATTTTAACCATATCTTATCATTTTTGACAATTTTACATGGTTTATCATCACCTAAATAAACTTGTTCAAAATCACCTTGAACATAATATTGAAAATATTTCCTATGGTGTGTGGCATGAAATGAATCCCTTGAGTCTACCACCCAAGAATCAATAATATTATCTAATGAAAGGATCAAATCATCTTGAAACACATCACCTTCTACATTTACTTCCTCATTATTATCATGTTGTCCATCTCTCCTTGTTTTCCTTTTTGAGACCAACAATCTTTCTTAAAATGTCCTTTCTTCCCACAATTATAGCACTTCAACCTCCCTCTAGATTTGGATCTTCCCTCATTAGACTTCCCATGATTCCCTGGGCTATTTCCTCTCTCCCTTTGTCTTTCCCTTTTCTCCATGGTCAATGCATTACCTAATGTCTCACATGTGTTTTTTCATCGCATTTCATCGCTAAGGATAACACCAACAACATTATGAAACTTTAAGGTGTTTAACCAGAGAAAAAATTACTCGCATCCATGACCAAGCCATTCCATAGTTCTGGAAATGAGAAAAAAATCAAAAGATCCCTAACCTCATCATCAAAGTTTACTCCTAGAGAACTTAACTGACTAGTGATTGTGTTAAACACATCTAAATGATCAGCAACAAACCCACCTTCTGAAATCTTCATTTTTTTTTAAATCTAAAAATTGGCTTTGTAATTCTATTTATATACAAAGGAAAAAACTACAGACAACTTAGGGAGGGCCTGCCAAAATGGAAATCAGTACCCTCTCCCGAGAACAGTTACTCAGGATTTCTTTCATCAGAGAGTTTAAATTGATCTTAAAAGGGGACATCAGACGGTCTATATGCTAACACTAAGAGCCTATCAGTTGAGTAAATATCAAAATTATATACCCTAAGCAAACTAGCATGCCTGAGAAAATATATAGCAATCAAACAGAGTAATTTTTTTCAAACCTGGATTCCATCTAGTGTCTCTTGAGATTGCTCCAGCTTGGATGTTTCTCTAGCACATAGAGCTTCTTCTTCACCATCAATCAAGACAGGTTGCTCCTTTGAACAAAGAGAGCTCCGATCCCTTGGAACATTCTAGTGTTGCTCCTGGTTTTTCCCTTCTGGGGTGACTCTGAATTTTATAGAAAATTGAGACTTGCATAAGAGTTCAAACTTCCCTTCCATAATTTTAACATTATGTAGGGTAACCTCATTTTCTTTACTATTTTTTTTCCACCGCTTGGGCCACCATGTCCTTGACTATCCAATATGTCTCCACCAATTTGAAGTATTTTTTTCTCACAGGTCCTTCAATAAAAAGGGTCATCCACCCAGCCCTTTACTTCCTCCACTATCACTTCCTCAGTGGTGTTGTTCCTCTAGACTCACAAA
>JASDQU010418630.1:0-10230 GCA_032191745.1 Picea mariana
AAGGAAAAATCATATTGGAGCCTGAAGCCATCACAGAGACAAGAATTCACTAGCTAAGGAATAGATCCATTTCAGAGTATCTCATTAAATGGAGGAAACTACCGGCCGAAGATTCCACTTGGGAAGATGAGTCTTTTATACAAAAGCATCCAGAGTTACTCAAGCGTTGTGGACAACACTTGTCTCAAGGGGAGGGGCATGTTAAGCCCTAATGTTGGCTCATTACCCCTTAATTGGGCATATTATATTAGTAATGTTATTTTATTTATGTCGGCTTTAGGCCATTAGTTGTAATTATACCTCCTAGTATCCTATATATACCAAGGAGACATTTTCATTTTGAATCATATTGTACTTGAACATTTAAGTGGGGTAAAAGGAGGTTGCCCCCTCAAAGAGGCTTATTATCTGAAATTATCTCAGTTTCAAGGCGTTGAGTACTTTTCCTGAGGTTTTTCCATGCTATATTGATGTTTGGTTCTTAACACTCTGTGTATACCTTATGTGTGACTGATGCTCATTACTTTTATTGTCCATATGCTGTATAATGTTGA
Source organism: Picea mariana (assembly GCA_032191745.1). NCBI lineage: Eukaryota > Viridiplantae > Streptophyta > Pinopsida > Pinales > Pinaceae > Picea > Picea mariana. Next base: position 555 of record JASDQU010418630.1, read on the forward strand.
TGATCACTTGAAGAAAGTTTAAGAATGTATTAATAGACTTAAAATTGTTTAAGCACAATAGAAACTGATTCACCCCCCCTCTCAGTTGTCTTAGTAATTTCAACAGAGACATCTTAACATAACTCCCAGAGGATCCTTCTAGTACAATACCTGATCAATGAGACAATATTTGATTGCTTTGAGTTTCAAAGCTCTTACTTTGTTTTTGTCTAAACCATTAGAAGGCCTCAACTTTTGCAGGAAATATATGATGTCTTTATACTAGGTGCATTCTGCTAAGTTGTGGATGACATGAGAGTCTTTATCAACAATATCAGTTTGCTGATTTTTTGAGTGTGTTCATGAAATTAACCCCCAATGTCTTACAATTTGATTCAACGAGTAACCTAGCTAAACCTTGTCCTTTCACCAATTTGGTGGGATTTATTTCAAGGTCAAACTCCAGAATTTTGGCAATCCATTTGCTTCTTTTCCCATCTATATCAGGCTGTATCAAAATCTCTTTTACTGAGGCCGAGGGGACATATGCAATAATCTTTTTATACATGACATAGATTTTGAAAGCCTCGAGGGATTTGACCAAAGCATATTCCTGCTTCTCCACGATATCGTATCTCATTTGTTCATCCCTCGATGCTCTAATGAAAAAGGAAATAGGCTGCTCTAACCCCTCTGTATTTTTCTATAGCCAAAAAACAACCAATGTATCAGATGAAGCAAAAAAAAAAATCAGAAATTCCTTAGAATAGTCAGGGCTGATGAGCACAGGTGCTTCAGTCAAATCCCTTTTGATTTGGTTGAAAGAATTTCTGGACTCAGGAGTCCATTTCACCTCGCTTCCTTTTCTAATCATGGTTGTAATGTGTTTAACCAACTCAGTAAAATTAGAAATGAATCTCCTCAAAAATTTGATTTTACCCAAGAAAGACTGAACCTCTTTCTTAGATCTGGGAACAGATAAAGTCTGGATGGCCTCTACTATGCTTGGATCAATTCTTACCCCTTCTGCTCAAACAATATTCCCCAATAATTTACCCTCTCTCATAGAAAACAAAGATTTCCTATGATTTAGGGAGAGACCAAACCTCCTGCACTTCAAGAAGACTTTCTTCAGATGATGGAAATGCTCTTTATCAGACCTTGAGAATACTGTAATGTCATCCATATAGATGACTACAAATTTATCTTCTCCCCAATGAAGGCAATGTCCATGGCTGGCTTGAAATTTTCTTTTGCATTCATCAATCCAAAGGGAATTTTAGCATACATGAATGTGCCCCAAGGAGTGGTGAAAGTTGTCTCCTCTCTATCTCTAGAAAGGACAAAGATATGATTGTAGCCAGAGAAACCATCAATCTTGGACATCCTAGACGAGCCAGTCACTCTCTGCAAAATGTGCTCCATCTTTGGAAAGGGGTAGTTATCCTTTTTGGATCTCTTGTTCAAATTCTTGAAATCTACACATAATATGATTTCCCCATTTTTCTTCCTCACAAGCACCAAGTTAGCCACCCATTATGAATATCTCAAGGGGATGATGATATGGGCATCCAACAATTTATTTACTTCTTTTTTCATAATAGGCAACAACATATGATTTATCTGTCTAAGTTTCTTCCTGAAATGTTTGGCCTCTTCTTTCAAAGGGATATTGTGCTCAATGATGCTGGTTTCATATGTCCTTAAATATTCATATTTCCAAGAAAACACATCAAAAAAATCCTTCAAGAGCTTGGCATACTCAACCCTTTGCTCTTTTGACAGACTGCTAGACATTTTGACATACTTGAGATCCTCCTCTGTTCCTAAATTTCATTCAGTCACATCATCCTCTTCAGTTGAACCTTTAACCTTTACAACAACATCATTTCTGTCAAACAATCTCTCCAAGGGGACAAGTCCCTTTGGAATATGGTTACTTGGCAATTGAACAATATGATGGTCAACAATTTTATTTGGGAAAACATCCACATGAGGGATTTCTTCAGTATCCTGATCCTGATCAATACACAAATAAGAGAATTCATCCACAGTCTCAAGAAACTTTTTAATCTCAATATCATTTTCAAAAACCTTCCAATGTTTGACATTGTTAGGAATAGAGGGTCTGTATTTTACTTCCACCTCATACTTGAGCTTTGGGGGCAAAGGGACCCTGAAATTGCTTGCTGATACAACCAATGAATATACCATAGAGTTCTTCTCTCTTGGAAAAAATGAGATATTAAAATCCAAGAAGAAAATATCAATAAGATCCCAGACTTCGTTTCTGTAGGCCCTTAACCTAGGGTGGTTAGCTTTATACATACTTCTGACCTGCTGGACAATCAACTCAGCAGTGCCAAAAACTGCTAACTCCTCAATCTTCATGTCTTTGGCAGCTCGCAAACCCAAAATAAGAGATTCATACTTTTCCACATTGTTTGTTGCTTCAAATTCAAGCTTATAAGATAAATATATGGTCTCTTGGGTAGGGGTAAAGAAAACTACCCCAACACCAACACCTTCCGGAAGAGGCCCCATCAATTTTTTTTTTCCAAATAGAGGTATCGAGAGGAGGGTCTTCACAAGGGGTGATGGGCTACTTCCTGGTTTCAATAGGTGGTTGAGGGCCATTAGTGAGTTGTAACATACTAGTCCCCAGATCAGTATCTACTGCGAAAATGGGGAGGTTGGTCGGATTTTCTTCATCACTGATGATGTAAGCAAGCCGTGCTTCCCTATAAATCCTTCTTTGTTCACCTCCAAACACATGAATAGTGGCATATGAAAGATCCATCTACAAGTTTCCCCCCAGTCTTTTTATCCAATATCTAGACAGAAGCATCCTAAACTTAGGGGGGACATCAACCACTACAATATCCATAACCACACCTTTCATTGGCAATAGGAACAAGGAAACAACCAAGGATTTTCTAACCCCGAGGCACTTCACCTTTGTAGAATCAAATGAGTACAGGTCATGGTAAGTTTTTGTAACCTCCAACCCAAGTTCCTCCATGACGATCTTAGGCATGAGATTGTGATATGCCCCTCAATCCATCAAGAAGTTGTGCAACACCTTATCATGGATGTTCAAAGAGGTATAGAAAGGAGGGGAGGAGTCATCTCTATCCTCCACCAAAGGTCCCAGTATGAAAACAAGCTTCTAATCTTGGAGGTTGATCAAATTCATGTAATAAGATGAAGTCTCAGGCTGCAGTACTTTGGAGAGGTATCTTTTGAAATCCTCAATTTTAACTAGCTCCAAGAAAGGTACATAAATTTTAATCTTTTGAATCTCATTCTCAAAGTTAAAAGAAGAGGGAGGCTTCAAAATCTACTTTACTTCTAGGATAGGGATCTTAACCATTGCATGGGGGTTTTGTGCCTTTTCTTCTTTGTTGTTAGCTGCCACCCCCTTAGCAGGATCCTCTGCTCTAGTAGGCTGATCAAGAATATCGGGTTTTCCTTCTTTCTTCTTGGACCCGAGGTTGTATCTATTCGGACTGCCACTATCCCTTTCTCCTTTTCTCATCTCATTAAGATGTCTATCCATGAGAGACTCCTCATATGCAGATTGAGTTAAATGAGGGGATGAAGAGGTGTCACCAAGACAATGGATTTCAGGATCAACTTCTTCTTCCTCTCCATCTTCATCAGTAAGCAGGTTATTTTGGAGAGGGGCTTGGATTATTTGATTATCCCTATCCTTGTTTCTTTGATCTCTCTGGATGATCCGAGGGGAATTATTTAGTCTTCTGAAGTTACTCCCGTTGTCAGTATTTTGGGCATTTTTATAGCCTTGTTTCCCCTCACACTTCAATTTCTCCATTTCTGCAGAAAGTGATTTTACCAGCTTAGTCAACTCATACACTTGAGGGTGGGAAGCAGAGGAACTAGAGGTTGAGGCTTCAAACCTACCTTTTCTTCTGTCTCTATCAACCTTACTCCTAAGTTTGTCAACTGCCAATATATTGGATTCTACTTCAAGGGCTGCATCTTGCATATGAGCCAAGGAGCCAACTCTTCTTTCTCTCACTAGGAGGAAAAACTCAGTGTCAAAAGCACTAGCATAAGTAATCTTGGCAGAGGTTTCAGTAGGTTTAATTTCAATGGGGATCTTATTGTACATCTTATTAAATATCTTTGAGAAATCTGAAACAGACTCCCCTTCTTCTCTCTTAAGTGATTTGAACTCTGTAATATAATAAAGGAAATCTTCTTTATCCCCCCAATGTCTCAAAAATGAATCATCCATAGCTTCAATCCCATCAATAGATCCATGAGTCAAACCCATGAACCATTTTCTAGCCTTACCATCAAGGCTCTGTACAAAAACTCTCAACTAGACATCTTCATTTTCAATATTAAGATTATCTGCATAACTGTAAAAAGATAAAAGATGTTCTTCAACAATTATGTCTTCCTCTCCCATAAAATTGGGCACGTACTTGAGGTAATATCCAACTGGGAGTGGATTCATAGGCTGAGGTAAAACAAGAGGGGCATACCTAGCAACCAGTATGGCATCCATTCTGTTTCTAGGAAGATTAGCACTCGCCATTAGAATGTGAACTGTAGGAGAACTAGGGGGAGATGGAGTTTGGACATGTGAGACTGGAGCTGTGTTTCCAAGGGAAAGGGGAAACAAATGAGTGTTGGACGAGGATAATATGCGGTTTAAAGGAAAATAAGTTCCCCCCTCCTTAGATACTAAAACATTGACAGGAAGAGGAGTAGGAAAACCCAAAGTGGGACAACCTTCTAAGCTTTTGGGTCTAAACCACTTTACAATCTCAGGGAAAAAAGGGGTGTCAAAAATTTCTTCTAAATGAGGCCTAGAAGGGGAGAATTCAACAGGGAAACTCCCAAAATTTAAATTTCTGGGAACTCCAACATATGGTATAACATGAGAATTAGATGCAACTACTGGAGTTTTTAAAGAAGAATCATGCAAATTATCAGAATCACCTGATACAACAACTGAAATCCCTTCTTGAGAGGTCTTTCCTTTTCTGATAATCTTTTCTAGGTCAGCTTCAGGTGTTTCTAGAGGCAGCTATGGAGTAGACCTCGTGTGTCTACCTTTGGGAGCCACAACTGAAACAATGGAGTCGCTAGGTGCAAGTTGCAATCTTCAAGTTACTGATTTTCGATGCACCTTCAAAATCAAAATATGTTTGTCGTTCTATCTTAGGTAAATGTCTTCAATTCGTTCCCCAACAATGATGCCACAAATGTTATCACTGAGAGTCACCCTCATATTGCAAGAGGATAAGCCCAATACCCATCAGAATTTTTGGTGGATGTTGGTTTTATGAGTGGAGGTCAAATGGACAAAACTCAGTACAAGAATGATTTTAATCATAGGAACTGGACAAGCAATGCACATGGAAGTGAGGTCCTCATTAACTTCTGTCAGTGATTTGAGTTTAAGGGTGGGCAGAAGGAAGACTTAGTGAGAAAGGTGGAAGGGTCTGCCATGGGCATATGGATTTCAAGCAACTTGGTGAAGAAAAACTCATGCTCAAGAGCACTCTTGAAATCAAGTTTCAGATGCTAAAATATATCACAACAACATAATGATCAAACCTACATCACAATGTAACTACAAAAACTCGACTGGATCCTCCATGCCTGAGCCTTTTAGTTTAAGGGGAAATAAGATAACAAGGAAGACGACTAAAACTGGTCATGACACTACTGTAATCAAACCTACATTACAGTAGAATTACAACCCTCGACTGGATCCTCCATGCCCGAGTGTTTCAACATAGTTTAAACAAAGAGATGAAAGAAACCGACTTTGATTAATGAAAAAGTATCAAATTTGATACATAACCAGAGAACAGTTCTGGCATCAAAATATTACACAGTAGGGAGCTCTGCTCAACCATTCGACGAACCTAACAAAAAATCAAACTGATATATTTATATTCAGATCAGTCCGCAACTGCCAGGAGTGTGATATAGAAATGCCATTCAAAGCTTTGCATCTGAGCAGTCCTTTGTCAGACTGGGCGTGTTTCCTTTTGTCAGACGCAAACCAGATTCAGTGAAAACCTGTAGAAAAACCGACCATCGTTGCACCTTGCTGACAATCCAACCTCCTTAACCATAACTTTTTAGCCTTCCATTTATGGGTTGAGGTGAGGTTTCAGCTACTAGTCCCTGCCTCATTAACTGGATCTTCATCAGGATTAAAGCACGATGGTACGACTTCTGGAGGACCACCTGTCATTGCTAGATTGGGCACTGAGGTTGTAGAAGTCAATTCATGTTCATTGGATGACCCCCCCTTGGGATTGAAGCATGGTGGGATAACTATCGGGCAACCACTTGTCTACATTGGATAGGGTGTCATATGTGCATGCACATTTTGGGGCCGCAGGAAGTGGTTTGGATCCACACCGCTTTCAGGCCCGAAACGCATCGTCTTTAGCCACATCGTCTCCCCGTAAAACCATGGTTGGGATTTCAGCCCGCCCTTCGAATTTTAATGTTCGCACATGTTGCGGCCCCGAAAATATCAGCGACCGTCGATCTAGGTGTGATGGCTACTTTAGCGCTACTACCAAAATTTTATCCGCCTGCCAAACCTGGAGTCCCTCCAACTGCGCTTAGAGATAGTGCCACATCGAACCTGTGTAGAGGAAAATCAGCATTGCAAATGCATTATCCTACCTTATGCGCTGATGGATGTCACCTACGAACCTAAACAACCGTATGTGATACCACATCCCATAATAATACCCCGAAAATGACCATCCGAATCTACTGCTAGGAATTCCCAATTTCCTAAATACTTCTTTAGTTCACCTTTTAGTACATCCCCTTTCTCCATAGTCCCTTGTAGAAATAAAATATCTGGCCGATAAATCTCCCCCAATCACTTCAGGGCCAACTTCTTGGCTTGCTTCCCCAACCCTTTGATGTTAAATGATAATAACTTCATGGAGGAACCAAGCATGAGGCATGGTATATCCTAAGGAACTTGATAATGAGATTTTTTCAACCTTGGTTTATCTCCCTAATTTCCTTCTGCTAAGCCCTTTTTAGGGGAGATTTTCTCCCCACATGAGAAGGCCCCAACTCCAACAAAGAGTCTTGTCCCAACCTTCCAGACTGGAAAAGATCAAGGATTCCAGTTCCTTTTCAAGGAATTAATTCATAACTACTTCCCCCTCTGGTTATCCAGATTGGATCATTATGTTATTTTTTCATCTATCTCGATGCTTTCAGAGTGGAAAAAATTGTAGGAATCATCTTGCAGGGTCATTTTAGTGGCATGCCCCAATTTGGAAAATATGGGTTTGGAACCTTACGAATCCATTTTGAGGCATTAAATGAATATGTTTTTGGGTTTTGGTGTTTTAAATTTTTGCACACCCACTTGACGGTTTTCTACACTCCAAGACCTTTCCAATGGTGTAGACCATGCATCAATCAGAGTTCGTATGCAAAAGTTATGCCTCCCACAATTTGACCTATCATGTTGACCACCATGGTATGAGAGGATGCCATGTCAACCACCATTACTCATGCAGTTTGGGATATCCATGTGAGTAATTTAAAGAATATTCTAGAAGGTTCAAAACCCTAGCATAATTGAGGGTTGAGGAAGTCGAAAACCTACCCCTAGATGGCTACTGGGCTATGTTAAATACCAAGCCACTAGGGGGAGAAGGGGTTTCATTCTATGCTATTTTATTTTGTTCCATAACAGAGAAGAACAATTGGGAGTGGAAAATTAGAGATTAGAACAGAGGGGGTTAATGTTCTGTAGCATCCAAACAAGCCACAAGTCTCAGGTAACTCCATAGAGAGTGCCTTCTCCTTTGTACTTGCATTATTTCCATACCAGTGAAAGGAGAGTAGAGCAACCTCACCTTATAGCTGGATTTTCTCTTGGAATGGTTTCCTAGAGAAAATATTTGTGTTATCTTGTGGATGGTGTGTGATTATACTTTAATATTCTTTATTTTCTATATTTTATTTATTTCATGCATAAGCAGAAAATCGATAACTAAATATTATGGAATCTAAAGGAATTTAACCTTCATAGTGTAGATTTCAGTTTATTTATCAAATATGTTGTGATGAATTGTTCCAGTGGAATATCCATGGAAGTTTACAGATCACCTAGATAAGGAGGAAGAGGAATCTGTGACAGTCTCTCCCTTCACGACATGAAAATCCCTAAAAGAAGGAATCAAATCCTTCGAAAGGTCTACAAAGTTCCCAAGGAAGGGCAAGGTTGCTTGTGGATCTAGAGGAAACAAAGTACTTGAAGGATATTTACTATTCCTAATATCATCTAAAAGATAGTATGTTAAACCTTTTTATCATCCTAAGAGGCAGAAAAGGGAAAAAAGAGCAAGTATTAATGAACTTACCCGAGAAAGGCTTCGACTCCATCCTGCGACCACAAGTCCTCTTATTATAAGTCAGTGGTGTTTAATCACCAGCTGCAGACATCGATTCCTCCTTACTCATTATCAAGTTCACAAAGATACTCAATCCTTCTATGAGAGGAATGGAGAGATCCCCTATCAAAATACTCCCATGAATAGAAGGAGAATCCTTTGCTCGACCCAAATTCACAAACTGCTCATTACCTGAGATGTCATTAATAATTTACTTCCCTAGCAATGAAGTGGGAGCTAAATCAGGGTTTAATGTACCTCCCAACTCACTAGAAATTTTACCCTTCCTCATCTAGACCCCTCTATCCATCTATTTATCACAATTGTTGAAGAACTACCTTGTTGATGGCACCAGGAACACTGGAAAGGTATGTTTAGATAATCCAACGTTTGAGTATGTCTCTTCCCATTCTAGACTAAATCCATGGATTCAAATAGACCTTTTTCGATGTATATTTCCACAAGAACCCTAACCATCGTGTGGGTTTCACTAGTCAAAATACTATAATTGAATAGGATAGTCTTTCTCAGAACATCCTTGTTATGATACAACACCTTAAAATGATAAAAAGTCAATGAATACAATCCACTTTGAGGGGGAAACCTTTTTTTTACAATATATCTAATTCAGAATACAATATGAGATAAGATAATATGATCCTAAGACTAGGTCTCCTTGGTGCAAAAGGGTGCAATTATAATGAAAGGGTAGAATTAAGGGTTCTATCCAACCTACTAATATAACACCAGAAATGTAATAATTCACTATCTAGGGGCTTAATAAGGGGTTTTATACATAACATGGGGCTTTGTATAGGGAGTAACAAGCCCCTCCCCTTCAAAAAAGTGTTGTCCTCAACACTTGACCAATTGCAGGTGTTCCTACATGAAGAACTCATCTTCCCATGCTGCCTCTTCCACTAGTAGTTTTTTCCATTTGACGAGGTAATCAATAATTGCTCGATTTCACAGTCGCTTAATCCTTGTTTCAAGGATTTTTTTTGGTTCTGGTGTGATTTCCCTTCTTCATTAATCTACAAAAAAATAGTCTCGATTGGGATGTTGTCACCGATTACCTTTTTTAAGAAAGAAACATGGAAGATTGTGTTTGACAACACAAGTATTCCAACAGAGGACGAACACCTTCAGTAACCACTCACATAACCAGGTCAAAGATCAACACACCGATGTTTTCATGTGGTAAAACCCCTACGGGGAAACATCTACGGCCCCAGCCAACGCGGCCACTTGGAGCAGTTTATTAATGC
>JASDQU010418632.1:0-10230 GCA_032191745.1 Picea mariana
CGGGGCTCATGCAATACCCTTTGGGATTTAATATTAATATTAATATCAAAATTGATGCCCAAAATAATTTTTATTTTTTTTCTAAATAAATTTTGGTCGTCGCATATCCGACGACAACTTTTATCGATGCGACAGTTTTGCTATATAAACAACGAAAAGTTGTCGTCGAATAGGCGACAACAACTTCTATTGATGCGTCGGTTTAGCTACATAAACAACAAAAAGTTGTTGTCGAATAGGCGACGACAACTTTTATTGATGTGACGGTTTTGCTATATAAACAACGGAAAGTTGTCGTCGAATAGGCGACAACAAATTTTATTGATGCATCAGTTTAGCTATATAAACAACAAAAAGTTGTTGTCAAATAGGCGACGACAACTTTTATCGATGTAACTGTTTTTCTATATAAACAACAGAAAGTTGTCGTCAAATAAGCGATGACAACTTCTATTGATGCATCAGTTTAGCTACATAAACAACAAAAAGTTGTTGTCGAATAGGCGACGACAACTTCTATTGATGCAACGGTTCATCTATATAAACAACAAAAAGTTGTCGTTGAATATGCAACGACATCTTCTATTGTTCCGTCGGTTTAGCTACATAAACAACAAAAAGTTGTCGTTGAATATGCAACGACATCTTCTATTGATGCGTCAGTTTAACTATAAAAGTTGTTGTTGCAATTTAGACGAAAAGTTGGTTTGAGATTGTTTTCCTATATCGTCGCTTGTGTGACGTTTGATCAAGTTCATCGCAAATTCCACATCACCTAAACCGATGTTTCAAAGACTCCAAATTTGTCGCCATATCAACGACATAACGTCACATAAGCGTCGAAACAACCGTCGCAAAATGGGCCAAATATGCTAGTGTGTGTTGGATTGGATATCTCTCAAAGACATATATGAAAACTGCCTCAAAAGTATTTTCCGTTTGTTTCATTGACACTTTGCCTCCCCAAAAATACAATGGCACATCGTATGGAGATTGACCCCAGTGGATGGATTGTACCCCAGAAGGACATAGTGAACATAAAGCATTAGTGAGGAGCTTGACTGCGACATAACTTTACCTTTCTTCCATTCCATCTAAAATCACTCTTATAAACATGATATGATGTAGGTAATAAATATGTTGTTGTGTTTCCTTCTAGATTTCTTTCATTCTAATATAATAAGTAGGGGGACCGAGTAACCCTCCTCTAGGATACGTTGGATGACATCGATGTTCCTCCACTGTTCCTCTCATCGTTTGACCATCCATTTTAGTATCTCCCTAGAGTGAGGTACGATTCTCTCCCTTCTTTATGTCCCCAATAATTCGAGAGCGCAACCCACCCTAGCCTAGAGAGAATGTTAGGGGCATTCTGCGATCTGTTAGCCTATAGTTTTAAGGATATCCACCTTTTCCTCTAATTCAATCTAATCAATCAAGAGGTTCGGTAACAACTTTAAATAATGTGACTATTCTTTGTATTATCCGGGCCATCTTCTACTATTCAGTCGATTGTTAATTGTCCCAAGTCTGTTTTAATTTTTTCTTCCCCTTTTTCATCTTGCAGATTTCCTATTGTATTTGCTCTATGATGTCTGTTAACGAGGTTTTTTGTGCTAGACACATGCTAGATCTTCGATTTTGACATCTTATTCTTGAGTAGGTAGCCAAATCTAGATGAGCCTACCGTGCACTACTTTAAATTGATCCTCCATAGAAATTTTCTCTCATTGTAGGTTGTCTACCTATTCAAGTGCATCATCTAGTTGTATCTGAAGTTGACTATTCTCTGCCCTTAGTTTCATTAGGTCTTTCTCTACTTTTAACAATTTGTGTCCAATTTCATCCTTGGGGATGAAGTGATATATGATCAAATCATTTGTGGGAACATGACTGACATCAGATGGTTACAATGCTTCAGAGTGCATATAGGATGTGGTTTTTTTTTATCACCATAACAATTTTCATACAAGATCCAAGTCTCAGAAATTTAGCAAGAGCTACATCGTCGCGGAAGTTTGATAGTTTGGAGAATTGATAATTTAGAGGTCTGGGACATGTCTGGCAGCGTATAGAAAAATATAGCGGATGCGCAAAAGGTATAACTCAACAGATCGTCGATTATAAAATGACCCAGATTAACGGCTAGAGCTCATATCGGGTGGTAAACTTGCACGAGACTTAACCATATAAAGGCAAACCGGGGAAACCATTGTGGTTTTTAAAATGGGCGCGCATCACCTCCAGAGATACGTCAGGGCGAAAGGTGGATTGCCTGAAACCACTTTCGTCAAAGCCCCGATGTCACATGTTCCTATACGTCAAATCAAACACTCGTGGGGTGCCGGTGGCGACTGGTAGAAATCACCCTGTTTCACTCATTCGGTACTTCACAACCGTATAATGTCAGGTGAACTCCGCCATATAACAAACTCGAAAGCTAATCATTTGAAATGGATTGGCCAAGCATGGTAAATCAACGTACCTGTAAGAGAATCTGTTACTGATTCATGATTGGAACTCTATAACTGCCGATTCTCAAGTATGGAGACATCATCTCATCCATAAACGAAGTAGTCTCTAAATTTGCTCGACTCTCTGATTTATGTGGGAACATTTCGGTGTCCATGAAATTGGGATACATGGACAAAGATATATCTAGTGAAACTGGTCATTCAGGCAACATGACATATTTACCTACGAGTAAGAAGGAAAGGGTAATTGGATGTATATTAGCGACTAAATTCCACACAGAATCTGCTATAGACTCAGGATTGGAAGTCAGGCTAAATCCCATTATGAGGGATCTAGTCATCAACATGCGAGCTGCAAAAAGAAATAGAACAAACGACAGAAGAAAGAAACCATAGCTGAAACGATTGAAAGTGTTGGAGAGAATCAACCAACCTGGTTGGATACTCTAAAGGTGGAGATCACTAAGCTAAAATAAAATCTTAGGTGGAGACGAGTACATCCCAACAAGTTTTGGACAAATGGCACGTAGATAAGATGAACATGTTCCTAACGGTCCCTCTAAAATAGGGTGACAGTTATTATAAATAATTTCTCATTTGTAACTGATCTCTAATCTTAGATCGATGAGAAGTCTGAACGTTTTGTATTCCACAAAGAAACCTTCTCTCTATATATATTATCTCGAGGATATAGAATGAATGGAAAAGGAGGAGCCTACCCTCTGTCCAGGAAGACCTTTGTAAATTTTGGGGCTAGAATGAATATATAAATGCAGAAGAAGATTATGGACCGTTTATGGAAAGATTCTAACTGACAGTGATATGAGTCTTGTTTTACCTTCTCAGTATGTGTTCCGTGTGATCTTTTATTCCATATACATTTTTCTTCCATTTAAATGGAAGAGTTTAAAAGCCTAGGATTCATCATTTGAAGCTCTTGGCTTAGCGATTTAGATTATGTTTATCTCTTCTGAACTAATTTAGAATTCATTCCAATAATGCTTTGATATAGTTATGTGTTTCCTTTTTCTCTGATGCCATGCAAAATTTTTAGATTAAGCTCAAACTCACTACCTGATTTAGCCTTTTCCTCTTAATAGTTCGCAGATTTGACAATGTATTGTTTGTTCTAGACTCCGTAGCCCAAATGTCATCTCCCTTCCTCTAGTCATTTTATTAAAGACCCCAAAAACAAACCAAATCTAACCACCGATTTCCAAAGAAGCATCAAGTGACACGTGAGATCCCTCTCTGAGTTGAGCAGGCTAGTGCCTCAGCTCTAAAGCTGGTTGAAATAGTTACCTCTGTCGTTCGTCTATTAGCCGGACGAAATTTACAGAGTGATAACATTCTGGCGCCATTGCCGGGGACGAAATTAAAATTTTTTCCCTAGGAAGAACGACATGGTTGAGTTCTAAGGTCTGAGAGTAGCAGACACTTAGGCACATATTGGTTGTATTCCCGCTCTGGTGACTCCACACATCAAAAAATCAATTTGAAGGTGATTCCACTGGTAGAAGAATCCAAAAATTTGAATTTTCCATGGTGACTCCACTCTTAATTCATAATCCAGCGTCCAAAACATTATTGGCAACTCCACTCAAGTTGATTCAAAGGAAAATGAAGAAGTAGAAAACTTCGTTAGAAAGTTGAAAACAGGAACCAACAAGTACAAAGGTAATTCAAATGTAATTCAAAGACTCCACTGAGAAATGAGATCTCTTGACAGAGGTATGAAAAGACATTATGGAAGAAAACAAGTATTTAAAATTGGATTTTTTCTAGGGCATTTTATTGTTTGTTATAGGTTGCCTCTGCTTTTTCCATGAACATGCCAAACAAATTTTTCTTTACATGCTGCATTCTAATGATGATCATGAAAAACTTGCAATCATTTATCCTCCTCTTAAAGTTGCACATGCATACCCCTACTGTATCGATGATTTCGATAAGAGTTTTACAACTGGGCCATGTGATGACCATGACCAAGTCGGTGAACCCCATAACTCCAAGACCAATGTATCTCTACCTATTCCTAGTCCAACGTCCTTCAGAGTCCAACATAGATACATACCCCTGAAACTACCCCAAGTCCTCCACGATTTCCCTCCAAATCACCATGAATATCTACCTGTGTTTGATGGACAGACTAATGTCATCTCAGCTGAAAAGCACATCCAAGGGTTTGAGCATTTTATAGATTTATTTGAAATTAACCATGACGATGTTTTTATGAGGGCTTTCTCTCAATCCTTGGAAGGGGAAACCAAAGATTGGTTTAGACATTTGCAGCCAGATACAATTAGCTCATGGGAGGAATTGAAGAATGTTTTTTTTAAAGTTTTGGGGTAAGAAGAAATCTTTGGAGCTACAACTTGCAGAGTTCTATGCCTTGAAATGGCAGAGCAACGAAGCTATCTCTATATTTAGTAGAAGGTTTTCCAGTATTTACTACAAATTGCCTGAAGATATTCAACCCACTGAAGCAGCTGGCATGTTCCATTATATAACAACTCTTCATCCAGATTTGTCTTTCCTCCTGATGGATAGAAGACCTAAGTCCTTACAAAAAATGTTTAATGATGCCCAAGATATTCAACACAACATCCATACATGTAAACATATCCAAAAGGAGGAGTTGGATGCTCAAAAACATGAAAGTGAATATGAACATGAAATGGTTGATTGGAATTTGAAGCATAGAATTGATAATATCATGGGCCCTCTTGAAGTCTCAAATGCTTGTGATCATGCTAAAAATTATATTCCACTTGTTAAAAGAAGAGGTGTTGTTCTAGCTTCTGATCCATCCCATGATAAGAAAGGAGCTGGTCATTTTGTAGACAGTCAAGAGAATGAGTTTGCAAACTAGTTTGTTGAAGAACAAATTAATGTTCCAAGTCTGTTCTTATTAGACGACGTTGCATATGATGCTGATCTACCTGTATATGACAAATACAAGGATAATCATGATATTGAAGACTCTCTTCTTCAAAAGTAAAGTGAGGAGAAAAATATTAGATCAGCTGGAGAGAATTCTCTACCCTTATGCTTCACTACATTCAAATTGTTGAAAGAGAATTCTCAGATCATTGTTGAGGCAAGCGAATTTGTGCTGATGCAAAGTCACACCAAACCAACAAAACATATTGACAAGATATTGGAACACTCTTCTCAGACGCTTGATGACCCTATTCTTTGTTTTGAGGAAAACCTTGTAGATTTAGAAACACAGTCATTGGTCGAGGACAAAGCTGAAGGTGAGCATGTCCAAAAACCCAAAGAGAAGGAAAAATGTACCTATGATGATACTGGAAAAAATGAAGAAGGTTGTGAGTCAGGTAACAAAACCCTACCATTGTGTTTTTCCTCATTCGAATTGTTGAAACAAAATGGTGTTTCAAATCAGAAAATATCCAAGCATAAAGTCGAAGGAGAAGAAAGCAGCGGGTTTACAGATAAAAACTCTCTCCCCTTATGTTTTTCTTCCTTTGAATGGTTAAGAAAAAATCATGAAATTTCAGAAAAAATAGGGACTTTTGACTATATTCACAGTAGCATTGTTTTACATGAAAAGGTTGTCATCATTAAAGAACACCGACTACACTCACATGCATTGCATGATCATTACTTGGAAGGGTATTTCAATTAAGAATTTCAATCAGAGCTTAACCATCAGATTAAAGAAGAAGCTGATCAAGAAATTTTTATCAAAGGTCTTTTCCTTTCTCCTAGAACTAATGCAGATGTTCAACAATATTGCCAGCAAGACAAGGTATTTCAAGGTTGCCTTTCTTCCCCTGAAAATGAAGTAGTGATCCTATTTCTGAACAACCTAGATATGGATGAAGATTTTGAAATTTCGCATATGAAAACTCCAAACAGCGGGGAAACCCTAGTGGAAGAATCTTGCCCTTCTATCTTGATTCCTGAAAAGGATTCATGCTTTCATATGATTCGGGATCTCGAGACACATTATATGGGAAAGGTTTACGATCAGAATCTACCAACAATAGTGGATTACAACGAATCAATGTCTGCACCAAATCTTTTCACGTCAGATGATGTTCTCCAGCCATGGTCGATTTATGACTCAGGAAATCCCTACTACCAGACTTCTTGACAACTCTGTCAATTTTTTAGAAGTCAACGAGTTGAATCACCTAAAAACAAAAATACAATGGAAGGAGTGAGACACGATGATTGTTTTGCACATATTTTAGAAGATCCATTTGCAATCCTATTGGAAGAAATGAATAATAAAAATGTCTTTAATTTTTTTAGATTTGGATTTATGGATGAATTGCTGAATGAATTAGCAGTAAGATGGATCTGGAGTAAGCTTGTGCAAAGTAGATAAACAATGGATAAAATGCTTGCATGGTTGCATTGACATTTTGATTTCACTTGATTGATTATTTATTTCAGCGTTTTAGGGTAGGTAGGAACGTACGAATAAGCTTGTTGGACAAGCATTTTTTAGTTTATATCTCCAGTATCGTGTACAATTAGTTTCAACGGTATATTTAGTGTTCAGTATCCAGTTGAGAGCAGTGTGTAGAGTTTAGACTTCAGTAGACACTAGTGATATGGTAGGAGCAAGGTACACACACATGTTTTGGGATCAACCCAATGGATCAGGCACCGGGTCTACAAGTTCTTTGCTACGTCACAGGGAGGATAACATCCCCAGTTGGAGCCTATGTTATCACCGTAACAATTTTCAGACAAGATCCAAGTCTTGAGAATTTAGCAAGAGCTACATCGTCGTAGAAGTTTGATAGTTTGGAGAATTGATAATTTAGAGGAGCGAGACATGTCTGGCGGTGTATAGACAAATATAGCAGACACAAAAAAGGTATAACTCAATAGACCGTTGATTATAAAATGACCCAGATCAATGGTTGGAGCCCATATCGGGCGGTAAACTTACACAGGACTTAACCATATAAAGGTGGAACGGGGAAACCATTGTGGTTTTTAAAATGGACATGCGTCGCCTCCAGAGATATGTCGGGATGAAAGGCGGGTTTCTTGAAACTACTTTCACCAAAGCCCCGATGTCACATGTTCCTATATGTCAAATAAAACACTCATGGGGTGCTGGTGGAGGTTGGTCGAAATCATCCTGTTTCACTCATTCAGTACTTCACAACCGTATAATGTCAGGTGAATGCCACCATATAACGAAATCAAAAGCTAATCATTTGAAATGGATTGGCCAAGCGTGGTAAATCAATGTACCTGTAAGAGAATCTGTTAGTGATTCATGATTGGAACTCTATAACTACCGATTCTCAAGTATGGAGACATCATCTCATCCATAAACGAAGTAGTCTCCTAATTTTCTCGACTCTTTGATTTCTGTGGGAACATTTCAGTGTCCATGAAATTGGGATACATGGACAAAGCTATATCCAGTGAAACTGGTCATTCAGGCAACATGGAAGATTTACCTACGAGTAAGAAGGAAATGGTAATTGCACGTATATTAGTGACTAAATTCCACACAGAACCTACTACAGACTCATGATTGGAATTCAAGCTAAATCCCATTATGAGGGATCTAGTCATCAACAGGCAAGCTGTAAAAAAGAAATGGAGCAAACGACAAAAGAAAGAAACCCCAGCTGAAACGACTGAAAGTGTTGGAGAGAATCAACCGACCTTGTTGGATACTCTAAAGGAGGAGATCGCTAAGCCAAAAATAAACTCTCAGGTGGAGATGAGTACATCCCAACAAGTTTTGGACAAATGGCGCTTAGATATGATGAACCTATTCCTAACGATCCCTCTAAAATAAAGTATCGGTTATTATAAATCAATTCTCATTTGTAACTGATCTCTAATCTTAGAACGATGAGAAGTCTAAACGTTTTGTATTCCATGAAGAAACCTTCTCTCTATATATATTATCTCGAGGATATAGAATGAATGGAAAAGGAGGAGCCTGCCCTCTGTGCAGGAAGACCATTGTAAATTTTGGGGCTAGAATGAATATATAAATGTAGAAGTGGATTGTGGACCGTTTATGAAAAGATTCTAACTGGCAGTGATATGAGTCTTGTTTTACCTTCACAATATGTGTTTCCTGTGATATTTTATTCCATATGCATTTTTTTTCCGTTTAAATTGGAGAGTTTAAAAGCCCATAATTCATCATTTGATGCTCTTGGCTTAGCGATTTAGACTATGTTTATCTCTTCTGAACTAATTCAGAATTCATTCCAATAATGCTTTGATATAGTTATGTGTTTCCTTTTCCTCTGATGCCATGCAAAATTTTCATATTAAACTCAAACTCACTACCTGATTTAGCCTTTTCCTCTTAATAGTTCGCAGATTTGACAATGTATTATTTGTTCTAGACTCCATAGCCCAAATGTCATCTCCCTTCCTCCAGTCATTTTATTAAAGAACCACAAGACAAATCAAATATAGCCACCGATTTCGAAAGAAGTATCAAGTGACACGAGAGAGTCCTCTCTGAGTTGAGTAGGCTAGTGCCTCAACTCTAAAGCTGGTTGAAACAGTTACCTCTGTCGTTCGTCTATCAGCCAAATGAAATTTACAGAGTGCTAATAGGGTCCATCTTGGCCAAGGGTTGTGCCATCATTGTTATTGCACTAGGCCTACTAATCACTTCGTTGTTTCAAGGATCTATGTTTCTTCCCAATCGAATAGTGGTATTTCTTATTCATTCTTGGACATTGGCAATAATATATTGCATAATGTCAAAATTCTTTTTTCACTCCTACATGAGTCCAAATTGATAATCCACATCTTGGACCAACTTGGAAATCAAATGGATTGTATTTATCAAATCCAATTGTGTCGTTGGTATAGATGTGGATGGATTTGCAAGTGCCCGAGTTGTGCCGACATTTAGTGGGGCACCCTTCATCAATTCATCTTGGTATTTTTGCTCATAATGGTGCTTCCCTTTCTTCATTTTGTTCTTCCTCTTCCCACTTTCCATGTTATTCCTCTTTCCTTTCTTATTATTTTGTTTATTGTTACTCTATTGGCTACTTCACCCCACTATTGGGGTCTTTCCTGGGATCCTTGTCATCCCCTCCTGCTGCAACCTATTGTATTTATGCTAATTTTCCTTACCCTTATTGCCTTTATTGTGATGGGTCACTGCTACCAGTGTAGTCATGCCCCTCTATCTGGTGCTATTGTTGTTGTGTCTATTGGCTCCCTTTCCTTTGTTTCCTCATAATTATTCATGTAATAATCCTCGTTTCTATTCTAACTGGAAGGGAGTTTATAGAGGAAATGTCAACCCCTTTGCTACCTCTACATGTTCCAGAATGTGTGTAGAAATCTTCTTATCTTATCTTTCTAGCCCTCTTGTGTTGTTGGAAATCTATAGGGACCTTTGAGCCGTCCATAAATAAACCTTTGAGGTCTTTGACAGGTTCTAGGGAGAATGGGTATGGCTTATCTAGCCATAGCTTTCCTTGATGTGCCCTAATCAACAACAATTTTATACATATTTGAATTAGCATAAATGTTCTAGAAGTTGAAACTTGTATTATATTCAAAAGGGATGAGAGTTGAAGTGGTTGCATCTCATCATTCACCTCATTCCTAGTTTCTCCATTGGTTAGGTAAACTTCATGTATATAATACATAGGATGGAGGTCTAGGAAGTGTTTAGCATCTATGAAATCATGCTCTACAATAAGATTTTTCTCTATCTTTCCTTTGAAATCCTACCATTTCAAAACTTGAGGGTCCATTGGCTCAT
>JASDQU010418639.1:14149-24379 GCA_032191745.1 Picea mariana
ATAATCTTTTCCTTCATTCATCATTTCTCTACCCTAATATTATCCTACGTCACACTTACTATTTCTAAAACTTTTTTAATTCCTCACTTTACTCATAAACATCCTCATACTTTATTATTTCTCCTCATTATTGTCTTTAGCCTCTCTCTTTCTCCTATTATTTTATTATTATTACGCTTCTCCCCCTACTTTCCTCCATTATTAGTTTAATATTACTTTTTCCTCCTAATATGCTTAGCATGTTACCCAATACTTTAGCTTGATTATTTATTTTTTATTTTATTTATCAATACTCTCAATATTATAGCATTAATTTAATCTAATGTAATATTCTTAATTATTCTCTTTAATTTATTATATTGTATTATTACTCTCAACAACCTCTCTACCTAATGCCAACAACTATAGAGTTTCTCTCTAGTATATTTACCCCAACACTCTCTTACATCATATTGGTTTTTTTTTGTTCTTCATAATGGATGGAGTGTCCACTCTAAACATTGGATCGACTTTCTTTTGTCCCTCATAATGAATGGAGTGTCCACTCTAAACATTGGACTTTTCAAAAACTCTACACAGTTTTTATCCATAAGGTTTTTACAACATTATGACTAATTGTATCTCAACAATTCACATTAATATTTACTTTTATTTTTATCCATTATTCATTATATTAAATTTCACTTTAATAAAAAAATCTCAATATTATTATCATTTATCCTATTATAAAACTTTATTATATTTCAATTAAATTTCAACGACTACTTTATTTAATTTAAATTTAATTTAATTTTAAAAACTTGTTAATATATTCTCATTATATCTTATTAACGTATTTTCACTTAAATCTCAATAGATACTTTTATTACTTTATTCAATTTAAATTAAAAATATTATTAATATCAATTTGAATAGATTTCATCACCTTAATTAAATACTCATTGATACTTTATTACGAAATTTTAATGATTATTTCTAATTCTTTATTCATACCTAAATGCAATTCTCTTTCCTCTCTTCAATGGTTACTTACCCATCTAGTTCTATAAATAAAAATCTCAACACTTTTTTTCAACATATTAGTTGCATTTATTCTTCATAATGAGTGGAGTATCCACTCTAAAAATTGGGCGTTTCAAAACCTCCTATACAGTATTTATCCAAAAAAAAAATTAACATAATATTTTCTAACATATCTACAACAATATTTCAAATAAAACTTTATAATTATTTATGTTCAATAAAAATACTCAATAAAAATGTATATTCAACAATATTATATAAGAATTGGCCCTGAATAATAATCCAAAATGCAAAGAATGGAATACTAACAGGTTTTGTAAAAACGTATTGTCCCATCCACGCAATGATAAAATTTAGGTTTGAAAGCAAATGGTAACGAGTCATCTGGGCTATATAGTTAGGTATTTTTCACAACCGGCTAAATTATAGTTAGGGATTTTTTCACAACCAGCCCGAATACTCATTAATTTTAAATATTTCATTAAAATGAGTTTCGGCCATGTAATTTATATATCTCCCCTTAACCAGCACATGGTTTTGTCATCGATCGTGCTTTTGTAAAAGATGTGAATATTACTCTTAAGAGTCCTTGCACTACAAAGGAAATTAAAGAAGTTATTAAGGGATTCACTAAGGACAAGAGTCCCAGTCCCGATGGTTGGACGGTTGAGTTTTTTCTCAACTATTTCGACTTGGCAGCTAATGATTTGTTGGAGGTTGTGGAGGAGTCCAATATGTCGGGAGAAGTAAAGAGATCTTTGAACTTTACCTTCATCGCCTTAATTCCTAAGGTCAATGGTTCAGCCTCCTTCGGGGATTTCCGCCTGATAGCTCTTTGTAATTTATGTTATAAAATTATATCAAAAATTATTGCAAAAAGGATAAGGCCCATTCTCTCACGTGCATTATCAGAGGAACAATTCAGCTTCTTGAAGGGGAGGCAAATTATAGATGCCATCGGGACGGCTCAGGAATGTATGCATAGTATCCACGAGAAAAAACTTCAAGCTTTAACCCTGAAGATAGATTTAAAGAAGGCCTATGACTGTGTTAACTGGGACTACCTTCGACTGGTGCTTTTGCAATGTGGATTTGGGTTATCGACGATAAGATGGATCATGGGATGTGTAAGTTATGCAACATATGCTATCTTAATTAATGGAGAACCTATTGTTTTTTTTAACAGTGGCAGAGAGCTAAGACAAGGGTGCCCTTTGTCTCCCCTGCCCTTCATTCTCATTATGGAAGGACTGAGTCTGGCATTAAAAGATAGCCAAGCAAAAGGTAACATTACAGGTATAAAAGTTTCAAGGTTTATTAAAGTCCTCCATCTTCTTTTTGTCGATGATATTCTTATTATGACAAAAGCCTCTTTACCAGAATGGCTAGAGATAAAAAGAATTTTGAATATTTTCGGTGAGGCATCTGGTTTGGTGATTAATGTCCACAAAACATATTTTCTTCATTACGGCATTCAACCTTCTATATTGGATTCCTATAAGCCTGTTTTTGACTATAACTTTCTTTCTTTAGCTTCTGGTTTTAAGTATCTTGGTTACTTTTTAAAGATGGACAAGTATAATGTTGATGTTTGGAATTGGCTCATAGAGAAATTTGGAAAGCGCATTAGCCATTGGTGCAATCGATGGTTGTCTATTGGAGGCCGACTTGCTTTAATTAAAGCGGTATTGGAAAGTCAGTCAATCTATTGGCTTGCTTTATCAAATCTACCATCTTCGATTCTGAATCATTTACGTCAGTTGTTTAACTTCTCGTGGTCTGGTTCTAGAAATAAAAGAAGAATCCATCTCTGCAACTGGCAACTATTAGCTTGGCCAAAACTGTTTGGAGGATGGGGCTTGAGGAATCTTCATAGCTTCAGTATGGCTATGGCGGCCAATACTTTATGGAGAGTGTTAATGAAAGAAGGTATGTGGCATCGTGTTATCATAGATCAGTATCTCAGATCTTGCTCGGTTGTGGGATGGTTTAGGATGGTCACGGTTTTTTCGATAAGGGGCTCTCATGTATGGAAGTACTTACTAAAATCGATACATATATTGTTGCATTGGATTGCATGGTATCCAAGTTTGGGGGATTCCATTTTGGTCGGCAGGGACTACATTTTGGGTATGGGTGAAAAAGTTATTCTTTTAGATGATTTAATCCTTGAATTAAATCAAAGAGGAGTGAACTATCTCTCTCAGGCTAGTCGTGAACAGTGTTCGGGTATAACAGGAGCTAAGTGGCATACCAGTGATGATCTGGGGCTTGGTGGGCGACTAGCTTGTGAGTGGACATGTTTTCGAAAGGAACTTATACAAAATGGGATTCTTCTTTCCAGACGACCTGATGAACTTAGATGGTCAGGAGGTAACACTTTTGGTTGTATCACAGTAAAAAATATATATGAGGCGTTAGAGAGAAGAAAGCAGTCCTTTGTTGTAAAGGGGTGGCGGAGGAATATTTGGATATGGAACTGTCCAATGAAACTAAAAATTTTTACTTGGTTGCTAGTGGAGAATAAAATTCTCACGTGGGAGAACCTCTAGCGTCGTGGCCTTAATGGATCGGGCTAGTGCGTGCTATGTAATCAGATTGGGAATCGGCCTTACACCTGTTTGTGGAATGCTCATTTGCGCGCACAGTTTGGACAACACTTCATACTTATAGGAATTTATCGGGTTCTTGAGTTGGATCTTCTCTCACAGAATGCTTTAAAAATTGGTTTTCTGGAAGGACTCGACAGTCTACCTTACCCATTTTTGTCTGTTGGTTCATTTGGATGGATCGCAATTTTTCTATATTCGAAGACAGAAAACCTTCATCTTTTAGAGTGGTTACCCTGGTGACTATAGCGATGGATACTTATGCTACACAGGTGAAAGCACCGGATATGAGGAACAGATTTATAAAGGACGAAGTGAAAGGTGCAACTAGATGGTTTGATGGGGATGTTGAAGCCATGGGATTCAATAGTGGGGCTGGAGGTATTATTAAGACAAGGGACAACTGCATCTACAAGTGGACATTAAATTGTGGCCTGGGCTCTAATACAAGGGCCGAATTGATGGGTGTCTGGGCCCTTCTAACACTTGCTTCAAGGCTCTTTATTTATGATTTACATGTGAAGGGAGATTCGATGATTGTAATTAACTGGCTGCATGAAAAAGGTCGTCTTCAGGTGATTTCATTGGAATGATGGAAGGATAGGCTGGTTGATCTTATTAAACTTTTTCATCATATCACTTTTGATCATGTTTACAGGGATGACAACTTGGAAGCAAATAGCCTATAAAAACAAGCACTTCACAAGCAACATGGGAAAATCTTATATTTTCAGTGTGTTGAGGAACATGAGGGTCCTCCTTTGTCAATAGAACTTTTTTAGGTTACAGGCTGCTTTTCTCTTTCCTATGGGGTGTGGGGATATGATCGAGCGACACTTATCTTTGTAATGTTGAATGTTATGGAACTGCCTCTTTTTGTAGATTTTGGGAGGGCTATTAGATAGTCAGTTCACATATTTTGTGAGATGGGAAGATAGTATGGATATTAGATATTCAATATATATCTTATAGTTTTTTATTTGGATATGATGGTGATGGTTTCTATGTAACAAAATAGTTTTCTATTTTAACTAATATAAAGTAAAATTTTCTGTGAAAAAAAAAATGTACTTAAATATTTACTTAACAATTTCCTTAAAACATTTTAAAGTGCCGAGAAAAATTAGTTGTAAAAAACAAAAGGTTTTAAAGATCTGAAACAATTCACTGTAATAATAAATTTAAATTTAAGATTTTCTAGACCCCGTTTCATTGGACTAATGAATTTAAGATTTTGAAGAGCTGGGAAAATTAACTGCAACAAATTAAATAAAGATTTTAAAGAGCAAAGACATACCCTACTAGTAAATTTGAAGTTTTAAAGACCCCAGACAAATTCACAAAACTATTAAATTTAAGGTTTTGAAGAGATGAGATACTAAATATAAGGTTTTAAAGAATCCAGAAAGATTCATTGTAACATGTTCTTTAAAGATTTTAAAGAGTTACTTTTTGTAGATTTAAAGTTTTAAAGAGGCCATACAAATTCACTGTAATATTAAATTTAAAATTTTTAAAGAGTTGTGACAAATTCACTGTAATATTAATTTAAGATTTTAAAAAACCTAGACAAATTCAACATTGTAATAAATATAAGGTTTTAAAGAACTAGCACAAATTTATTGTAACAACTTAGAAAAGATTTAAAACGGCCTGGACAAATTTACCTTTATAATAAATTTAAAGTTTTAAAGGGTTTAGACAAATTGAAAAATTCACTGTAATATAAAATATGAAATTTAAGAGAGTTAAGACAAATTCACTGTAATAATAAATGTAAGACGAATTTATCTTAATAATAAATTATTAAGTTTAAAGAGTTCACAAAAATTCACTAAAAGGTTTTTAATTGTTTAGACAAATTCATTGTAATAATAAATGTAAAGCTTTAAAGAGTGGAAAAATTCATAGTAGCAACTTCAATAAAGATTTTAAAGCGCTGAGATAACATGTGCATGACTCCATGGTTGTGGATGAAAGCAACTCCTTTCACCAGCTCATACATAATTTTCTACAAAATATCACATCGTTAACCCTCAAAACAAACTTGTTCACATAAAATCCACAAGCTCACCTAAAGCTTTAAATATCCATGTTGAAATTAACAAATTCACTACACCTTGTATGATTGGGAGAGCGGAAGGTAGGGTTTGGATGATTTTGGCACGTTAGGGTTCCTGGTAAACTGTGTGACTCTACAAAATATTGCACTCGGTACCTTCAATCACCTCGAGCACTCTTCCATGGTGGAGGTAGAGGGGGCGTGAGCCCCCTCCTGTCACGATAAGACAACAAACAATCCAACTGGAGCTCAGGGATCATGGCCGCCTTTTGAGTCGTCACCGCACTTGAGATATTATTGGCACAGGGTCAGACCCAGGTTTCAACGCTACAACAGTGCACCAACAAAACCCTAACTACTGGCCCTTTCAGCAACACCTACGAAGCAGATGAAGTCTCACCCGAGGTAGAGGCAGGGGTGGTTGCGAGACTCAGGTGTCTGCAACCTTAGTTGGGACACAAATCTATGATTATAATACTTAACAGGGCACTTAGCACCATCAATTCCTCAATATGCAATCAATGTCCACTTCACTAATAAGACAGAGCTTCACAGCATTCGCACTAATCTAATGTATTTAAGCACTTAGCAAAGGTAAATAGATCAAATCTAGCAGATCAAGCACTAAGCATAGTCATATAGGTTAGATCTAACATTCTCACAAATCATTAGCACTAAGCAAAAGCAGATCTATCTAATCATCTCAAAGCACTTAGCAAATAACATATAAATGCATCAGAACATCACACAGAGCAGAGTAACACAATATTTACGTGGTTCACCCCCACCCTGGGGATACGTCCACCAACTCTTCTTCTTTATTGTCTTCAGTCAATCGGTTACAAGCACAGAGCCTGAAAACCCTTCTTCACATAGGACAGAAGATCTGTACAGCTCGCTATATCCTTCTTCCTTGCGTTACGACACAAAGCTTTCCACAGTCTGTTACAACCACTTGCACTCAGCTCTACAAGTCTCTTACAGTCATGCACAAAGAATCTATAAACCCTACTTATACTTAACACATAGCCATCTTGCATACACCACATAGATTCACTACTACTTCTATCTTGCCTAAGCATCTACTTATATATTACAAAATAGGCCTAAGCATGGGTAAACCCATGGGCCGACATCCCAATCGCGTTACATAATCCCAAAAACCCAAAAAAAACCCAAAAAGGGGTCGAGATCCCGTGATCTCCGCTTCATCTTGCGCTCCTCCTTCGATAGGTTGTTGAAGTCCAAACTAGGTAAACCTGACCAAGAATCTCCCAAAACTTGGTCAAGGGCCAACATGCCCCCAACACTCACCTGTGACTCGTCCTGAGTCACTCTGGTTTGACTAGTTCTGCCTCGAACGCCTCGATCTTGGCTCGAGTTGCTTCGACCTGCTATCGTGCTACAGCCTCTTGCTCGGCAAACTCCTGGATCACTACGTTGTTCACTAGTCCTTCTAGGCGTTGTTCTGTTGCGGTGACAGTGTGTTCTAGCTTTTCTCCTCAGCTCTCGACCTCTGTGAACAATTGGCACACCTTATCTTGTACAGGTTGGAGCCGTTGAGTTACTTCCATAACTTTGCTTTACATCGTATGGGTCTCCTGTTGGGTGGTGCGCTGCTTTTGAGACCACTTCATTCTTTCTACGACCGATAGGGCCTTCAGCTACACCTGTAGTGTGTCTGAGTGTTTCTTCGCTTCCTTGAGTTGTGACTTTAGTGCCTGCAATTACGGATTCTCTGTGAGGTTCTCATATGTTTGGGCATTGCGATTACTCAGTTGTTTGCATTCCAGGGCAAGATCTTTTAGTCTGTCAACTGCGCTGTGGGCAGTTGCTTCTCGTTGGTCCCTTACATCCTGCGGGGTCTCGGGCACTACGCGTAGCTCCAAATCTTCTATGTGTTGTTGTATATGTTGGATCACCTCTTCAAGTTGCACTACTTGTTGTGGAACTCTCTCTTCGGCCTTTACTTCTACGACTGTCATAGAGTGAAGCGCTATGTTGACCATTTCCTTTACGTCTAGTTGCTTCATGAGCAACTGTTCCTTTTCTTTCTGCAGCTGGGCTTTTTCTTCATCGAACTTTGCCTAGAGAGTAAGCTTCTCTCATTCTACAGTACTGCATTGCTCTACAAGGAATCCTTGTACTTGTGTCAAAGCCTAGGTGGCTTGCGCTATTTCCTCTTGTGCTCGTCGAAGGTGAGCTTCGATTGTATCAGATATTCAATGGAGTTGAGATGGCTCATCTCTTGGTTCCAGTGTTCCTAATTGCAGAGGCACAATAAAGACTGCACGGCTGGACCATAGTGCCTACTGCACCCCTTGGATCTCGACCTCAATTTGGTTGTACATCTCCTCCTTCTTAGCCTCTTGTTTCTTTGCTATCTCCAGTGAAGCATCATTCAGGGCCACTATAATGAAATCGAAGTCATCTGGGGTGAGGATGGTCTGCATCTTGGTCATAGAAGATTTTGAATTCTTCCTGGAAGAAGGTTTTGGAGGGGAAACATTCCTTTTCTTCGAGGGGTCCTCCTCATCTCTAGGCGGTGTAACCTTGCCTTTCCTCTGTTCAACTTCTACGCCATCTATCTCTCCACCATCACCTCCTTGCTCCGATGATATGGAAGCAGTATTCATGGATGCCTGTCTAAATCCTAAACCTCTTCAGTTTTCTTCGTCTTGCTAGGCCCAGGTGTATCTTGCGTAGTTTCTGGACTGTCAATGTCAAACATCTCTGTAGGGTCTACTGGAATAAGGAGGTCCGCCGACCATTCCTTGGTGATCTCCTCCAAGTCCTCCTCTTTCATCTTGTAGTAGGCTGCAGTTGTTCCTTATTTTCATCGTCACGTACTGTGATATAAATGAAATGACGGTCCGCGTTGAATTTCATCAAAGGCTCGAAGCGGTGTAAAGTATTCAGAGTTATGCGATGCGCAAACTGTATGGATACCTTCAACTGGTTGTAGTATGTGTGGAACATGGCATTTGAGTGCCATTACTTATTCATGTCACTGGAATACCACAGTGTATTGAAATTCACAACCAAAGGTTCAAAGGGCTCGATGTCCGAGAAGGTCGCACCTTCCGACATCTCCCAGGCAATGAAAACGATCGTTATCAAAAGCTAGCTGAAATGAAATTTGTACCCTTGATCCTAGGCTTCTCTATAGTCAAGTTCTAATTGGTTCACCAAGTACTTTTCCCAATTCATTTGTAGACCCTCTGCGCACTTCCCTGCGAGGTCGACTACAAAACCAGCCACTTGGGTGGGTCGGTTCTTTTGTACTAACTTTCCTGTAATCAATTGAAAGGTGAGGTGCACTGTGCCTCTCTGGATAGAGGCTACCTTGTAGCCTCATGTGCCCTTCTCGACATCATTGTAGGTGTCCTTGATCCTTTGAGCTAGAGCGTGATCCATGGATTTTCCAGGATATAAATCATGTGGGTCAGGGCCTTTCATACTAAGATCAGTGATCTGATTGATCAACGTTGGATCCACTATTATGCGACGGTTTAACCATAGATAACATCCATGGTAACAAGACAGCAGCAATTTGACACATGCATTCACCTCCTCGGTCGTCCAAAGTGCGGAATATTCATAACGTTCAGCAGGGTGGACTGCGCGAGGTTATGGGTCCATGACTAAGGGATGATCTTCAAATTCTTTCCCTTAGTTCTGGTCAGGTACTTATGTGGGGCGAGCATGTTGTAAAATTTTTGATCATCGAGGTTGAATTCGCTAAACTTCAACGCTACAATCTTATAATGGTTTGCGTGAACTGCGCATATCCTTTTCGGGAGGTACATAGTGATCAAGGCATACTCAAAGTCTCTGGGCACATTGTCTCTATTTATTGCGCCACTCAGAGGTGGTAGATAGGTGGGTACTATGCTCCGAATCAACTTTGCATTCGCGAGATCATCCCTATGCTTAGTTCGCTTCTCATCAGACGGTTGGGACGGTCCTACTCCGCAAGCAGTCGATGGTGATGCTTGCACTGTTCTCGTGGATGAAGCCTGGATACCTGCAGACATCGACATGACTCTCTCAGTCATCAAGTCAATCAAAACTTCTTCAACAGATTTCTCTACGTCGCTCAATTCGTCTGACGTGCACACTTGGGGTTAACAATTGCGGGTTCGAAGAATAACTTAGACACAGTAGTGAGATAGAGATCAAGAGTGCAACAATTACTGTATAAACTTGGCTTAGTCTGCGGGCTCAAATTCTCAATTAGAAAAAGTGTTCTCGATGTGTGGCACGATGGGATAAATAGGTAACTCAACAATGGTGTTGGTTGTGGAGCCTGATTATCTTCCTGATGCAGAGGTCCTTGCTTTCAACCGTGTTTATACCCCATGAAGTATTTACACCCCAGAAGTATGTACACTCTTCCACGCGGGGGAGTGCAGAGGGGGGGTACCCCCTCCCTATCCCCCCGGCTGGGGGGTCTGGGGGCAAGCGGGCCCCCAGCGGGGGTTTGGGGGCAGCGTCCCCCGATGGGGGTTCGGGGGCGAAGCCCCCGAAGCAAAA
>JASDQU010418640.1:0-10230 GCA_032191745.1 Picea mariana
AATCCTTCTTGACTCTATGGTAGGTTTTCAAAAATCCCGAGTGCCCTCCTACTGGAGAGGTGTGAAATTCCAATAGTACCTTTTGTTTGAGTTGGGAGTTCTTACATAAATATAAGCGATCTTTGTACTTGTTATTACACAGTTTGTAGTTGGGTTAGATGGCTAAAGGATAAAGGCCAAACTGGCGTAATAGGAACCTACGCCACCCAATGTCACCTCAATGGGAAGGTTCTTTCTATTTAGGGAGGTTAGCCCAGGGGAGATGTCCTCAATAATATGGGGTTTTGAAGAGGGAAAGATATAAAGGTTAAGGTCAAAGTCCCTCCTCACAGGTTACCACCAAGGTCAAATAGTCCAGCTAATCAGCCAATAAAGAAGTGTATGCCCAAATGAGAACACCTGCCTGGAACAAGACAATAGCAAAACAATATATGTGTGCAGGCTATAATTCAGTGGGTTAGTACTTCATGTAACTATCTAACATCAATATGTAAGAAATGTAAAACAACAGATATTAATGAGATCAACGTTTTATCAATATAGCAATGGAGAATATCAATTCATCAATAATTATTGAGACGATGTAGCCAACAATGTATTTAATCAATCTTTTACTCAATAAATGCTTTCAATCATCATCTAATTGCTTATCATTTAAAGGTGTTGCGTCANCATGGAAACCTCCTCCCAGCGCTGACTTGGGATGGATAATGGTTGTAAAAGACCCGGGGTCTTAATTTTTTCCACCTTATTTTGTTGGCAAACCAAACATTCTGCCACAAACATTTCAAAAAACAATTTTAAGGCCATCCCAAAAAAAATCCTTCTTGAATCTATGGTAGGTTTTCAAAAATCATGAGTGCCCTCCTACTGGAGAGGTGTGCAATTCCAATAGTACCTTTTGTTTGAGTTGGGAGTTCTTACATAAATATAAGCGATCTTTGTACTTGTTATCACATAGTTTGTAGCTGGGTCAGATGGCTAAAGGATAGAGGCCAAACTGGCGTAACAGGACCCTACCCCACCCAATGTCACCTCAATGGGGAGGTTCTTTCTATTTAGGGAGTTTATCCCAGGGGAGATGTCCTCAGTAACCTGGGGTTTTGAAGAGGAAAAGATATAAAGGTTAAGGTCAAATTTCCTCCTCACAGGTTACGACCAAGGTCAGATAGTCCGGCTAATCAACCAATAAAGAAGTGTATGCCCAAATGAGAACACCTGCCTGGAACAAGACAATAGCAAAACAATATATGTGTGCAGGCTATAATTCAGTGGGTTAGTACTTCATGTAACTATCTGACATCAATATGTAAGCAATGTAAAACAACAGATATTAATGAGATCAATGTTTTATCAATATAGCAATGGAGAATATCAATTCATCAATAATTATTGAGATGATGTAGCCAACAATGTATTTAATCAATCTTTTACTCAATAAATGATTTCAATCATCATCTAATTTCTTATCATTTAAAGGTGTTGCGTCAACATGGAATAACCAAGTGTGACGTCAGCCTAGTTAGGGTTAGCTATTTAGTTAGGGTTTCAAATTTAAAAGTTTTGAGAGGTTGTTTGAGCATTATCACTTCAATGTTGTGGATCTAAGATCAGTGCCTAGGGGTAGATGGAGTCAATTAAGGAGAGGACGCAAGGTTGAAGGGATGAAAGGCTAAGGACACGAGGGAGGGGTTCTAGAGTGATGCAATGGCAGGGCCCTAGAATCAAAACCCTAGGGGAAAGAGGCTCACTCCGATGTTGCTTAAGCAAGGCCTTGTGCTATTTCTTCGTTCCTTAGGTCAAACTTGGCAAAACGGCTAGCATAAAAGATAAGTTAAAACAAGAGAATGAGGTGAGGGAAAGTGTTGCAATGGAAAGTCTTTATCACCAAACCCTAGGAGATGGATGGCCCTACGTGTAGATAACCTAGGCCTGGGACATCATCTCCTTTTTAACCTTTAAAAATCACAACTAGTAGAAGGGGAAGAAGTGAAGAGAGTGTAGCAAAGGCTAGGCTCTTCCCTCCTTCTTCAATGGCTAAATATTTCTCTTTTAGGGGACATGAAACAAAGACCTACTTGTGTGCTTATCACCTAGGGTTTTAAATCAGCAAAATTATAAGTAAATGCAAGAATACAAACCTACAACCATTCAATTAAGAAGTTTTACATAAAATACACTTACATATTATGAAGAAATAGCAATGCAAACCCTAGTTGTAAACCTTCCTTCAAGAGAAATGCCAAATGTGCCAAGAAAATCCTTTCATCAACAAGTGCGCCTCACTTTAAAAGACCAAATACCCAACTAGGGGTGCAAAAATCAAACCTCACAAGAGAGTGAGTTGTGTGTTTTGTCAAAATGCTCCTCAATATATAGTGTATCATGACCTCTAATTAAAATTAGCTCATTAAAAATAGCCGACAAGGCTACAAACCAAAATCATATTGTTTTTACATTAAATTGTTAAATTAAAGCCCTAAATGAGCATAAGCAAGACGTCAAGCCCTATTGAGGGAGACGTTAGCCCTTTTTAGGGAAAAGTCTAGCACAAATGACAAAACGTTGGCCCTCTTTGAGCCTCCAAACCCTGCCACACGTGCCAGCTGCCCTGTCTGACTGCCACACTGTCAAGATGACATCAATGGCTCCTAGGTGACGTCCTGTGCCATCAAAGGGAAACGTTCCACCTAAAGTGGGTCAACCCCCCTGGGCTGGGCTCAGCCAAAGTGTCCCTGATGGAACGTCCTTCTTCTTCTCAAGTGCAAATATCAACCAAGCACTGTCCTGTCTTTGCCCCTGATGGGATCCCAACAACCAATTGATGGGCTCTTCAGCCCCATGGAGGTCCGAACTAATCATTTGCTGATGTGTACCAGTCCAACTGGTACTTGTCCGTCAGGCATGGTCCTGCACATAAAAAACTTCCCCCTCCATGGGCTCATTAGTCATAGGGGTCATAGCAATGTTAATCATGTTTCATCATTAATGTTATCAAACATATGCATAAAAACCCTGATATATCATTCAATAGCTCAAAGACATTACAAGACCTACAATATAGAGCCGGAGAAAAAGACAAAATACCCTATAGGGCTAGTGTCCATAAGGAAAGGAAAGTCTCCAAGGGGTATCATCTAATCCATGTACAATGAGGTGATGTGGTTAAGGGATGTCCAGACATACGGGTAGAGTGAAATACAAGGATGCATGATATAACCTGTGGGTGCCTTTGAAGAAGGCGAGTTGTACCTGTCACAGATGCAATTCTTTCCAAGCCCTTTATTGCCTTTATTCTTTTCTTTTCTTTATTTTCTTTCTTCCTTTTACTTCAAGAAATAACTAGAGGACACTGCCTTGGCGTGGTGACCAGAGCTAACAGTGTTGACCACACACACTTTCACAGAGATGATAAAGCTGGCTCATGATGAGACCCCCTTTCCCTTGGTCATGCAACCAAAGGTCACTGCCCTGGCATGGTAACCAGATAATGGCAATGTCATACTGCTAGGTACGCATGAACATAATAGGCTGGCTCGTGATGAGACCCCCTATCTTCTTGGCTAGGTCTTGTTGTGTTATTTTTCTTCGGGTCCCTCTTATTTCTTGCTGAGAGGCTTTTTAAAATCTTCTCGGGGATCCCTAGGTGAGGCATCTCTAGGTTTCATTTTTGGTGGCTTTTATCTTTTACCAGCTGCTTTTACCTTCTGGACCTTTAGCCCTTTCTTCCCACGAGATAAGGTGCAACCCCACAAACAAATCATCCTAATGCCTGTACTAGGGGAATGGGACAGATGAGTAGGAGATAAGATGTAAAAGTGATGATATGATGGGAGCGGACAATGGCTCTTCAGAAATGCCCTCGGTGGAAAACTAAAACCTATGGGTACAGGCTTGCTAGGACACCCCGTCAATCCCCTCAACCATGTTCAAGTGGGTTTATGTAAGATCAAAGTAGTTGTCCGAAATAAAAGCAGGAATATGCATATATCTAAAGGTTATAATGATAAAAAATGACACATACCATGATACCTGGACCAATTACCTCATGAAGCAAGAGTTTTCTCCGATACAATTCCAAGCTGAAGGTGATGGATGTTGTTGTTACTGACAAGATAAGTTTGATGAAGGAGGAGAAAGATGGGCCCTCTGGGGCCATGCTCAGGTCAATCCTGCTCTCGGTACTCCATGTCTAGGACCTGTGGGCCTCGAGACATGATCTCCTAGTTATCCCTAGAAATCGAGGATAACATCTGGATCCAACTTGGGGACATGTGCTCACCATAGAGCACATGAGAACCTCAACATCTCTGGCATAACCTACAGACCTGCTCAAACTCGAAAGGGCATCAGTAACAAAAGTGTGGTGGTATTGCCACCCTGCAATATATATATGTATACGACTGAAATAAAACAATCAATATGAAAGTGAGGAAGCAACCTATCATGAAATGCAAATGGTATAATACATGGAAAATGCCTACCTACCTATACTTACCTATGGATTCAGGTCCCACCACCTTGGAGGGGTTTGAGGACATGCCATCTAATGGGTAATGGGTGCCTTCTTCCTTCCAAAGTGGACAAGTAGTATGAGTTATCAACTGATTCCATTCCGACTTTGAAGGGTCCGAGCCATGACTGTGTGCTTCCTTTTGCATTAGTTGGATCTCCTTTTTGAGTATCCCACATCCATACCATATCTCCCTCCTTATACTTTCTGACTTTGTATTTGGTCATTCCCTGAACAAGCCTGGTGTATTGCACCGAGGGAGGTGGGTGGGCTTCTGCTGTAAAGACTTCTTGTTGAGGCGGGCGGATTTGTATGTCATTTTCATTTTTCTTTAGTATTTTCATCATCCCAACTTCTTTGTTCTTGAATTCATCTAGGAGTTGTTGGTATTCTTCTCTCTTGGGCCATTCGATCTGATCAAAGTCTTCCTCTGTTGCAAAGGGAATGTCTTCTGGAGAATATTTTTGAAGAGTATGTATCATATCTTCCCGCGTTTTATCATTTTTTGCGGGATGAATAATATCTTGCACATGGTCCCCAGTTATTGGCACATTATGCAGATGTTCCTCGTTCCATCTTTCAAAGGTAATCGCAAAAAGGTGAGGTCCATCTCAAGGGAACCGCCTATCATTGCACCAAACTTCCTAGATAACAACATTCCCCACACATCTGGGACATCAACCACTATAATATCAATGTGGACTGTTTTCTCGGGGTATTTTTTTAAGTGCACTTCAACATTTTCAACCACCCCATGTGTGGGTATAGCTTTAGATTCGAAACCACACACATTCCTGTAAGGCCTAGTGACCTTCAAGTCCATTTGTTGCATGACTTTAAGAGACATCATGTTAGAACCAACACCTATATCTAGCATGCAATTGTTAAGATATTTGTTGTTCATTGTTAAAGTCATGAAGAAGGGAGGGTTTTCACCATACTAGACCCTGAAATGGTTAGCCTGCAACATAATAGGGGGGTCCATAGGTTCATCTGATCCTGAAAAGAAGGTATCAAAGTGTTCTTTGATGGATGGGATCTTGATTGCTTCTCTTAGGGGAACATTCACATGCATCTTTGATAACACCCCTTGAAAGTCAAAGTTAAGGTCAACCTTACCAGTCTTGGATGTCCTAGGAAGAAGCACCTCAAGAGGCGGGGGTTTCGGCTAATCAGCGGTAGGTTGTTTCGAATTCTTCCTTCTCTACACCTGAACTTCCTGCTTCTTTAGATTTTCCTGTGATTTCTGGTCCAAGTTGTTTATTACCGCCACCCTTGCTGCTTTGGCTGCTTCCCTCACGACTTGTTGATGTTCTATATCTGTGATATTTATCTGAGGAAAATTCATGAAGCAGTCCATGTTATTAACTTGTTGCTAGTCGGAGTTATAAGGACATTCATGCTCCAAATATGATTCACTGCACTCCAAGCACCAAGGATTTTCATCAACAACGTTTTTAGGGGCCAAGGTATTTGGAACTTCATTTTCATTCTTTGGCTTGTAAAATTGGTTCCCTTTCTGGAATTGCCCTTTGAACGGAGGCCTA
This sequence comes from Picea mariana, assembly GCA_032191745.1. Lineage (NCBI taxonomy): Eukaryota > Viridiplantae > Streptophyta > Pinopsida > Pinales > Pinaceae > Picea > Picea mariana. Next base: position 6,061 of record JASDQU010418640.1, read on the forward strand.
GGTGCTTGGATCTGGGATTTTTCAAGTCTAACAATCTGGCTCATCATTTCTTTGTGATTCTTTATGATGCCATCCATGGAGGCTTGTAATTTGTTGATACTGGTGCAGAGATCTGAAGTAGGCTCAACATTGTGTACTATTTTCTGCTTGGTGTCTATTCTCCCCCTAGGGTTAGAAAAGGGCTCAATCTTAGATGAAAGGAGGTTCCCTTCTATCTTGGTGGTGAGATCTTGGGCTTCTTGAATGTACTAGGGATTTTTGTCTCTAAGAAGATACCCTAGTTGGCCATTGAAAGATCTGGTGTAAATATGAACAAGGTAGTCATCTTTCGGGTGATGGCTTGTGGGAATTCTTTTTAGCAAAGTGTCGAATCTGGCGTGAAACTCTCAAATGGACTCATTTTCATATTTAGCAAGGCTATTTAGTTGAGTGAGAAGCATATTAGGGTCTTCTTTGATAATCCATCTTTTCAGAAAGGCCTCTTCAAGTCTATCCATGGTTTTGATGCTTCCATCAGGAAGGCTGAGGTACCAACACCTTGAGGCATCATAAAGAGTAGCAGAGAATAACTTCATGAACAAATGTTCAGCATCATCACTGATGGGGTGAAGCTGAAAGAATTCCCAAAAGTTACTCATAAGCTCTTCGACACTGATGGCATCAGTACCAGTAAACTTAGGCAACCACTTCACATACTTGGGTGGCATTTGCTTGGGAAAGCTAGGTATGGCTGACATGTCCAACGGCCTGAAAAGGGTAGAAGACCATTGTCTTTGATTGTTAACTGGGTTTGTTGTAGCGGCCTGAGAGGTAGACATGATTCTTAAAGGAAGGCTCTTCCCGAAACGTGGCTTGAAAAAAGGAGAGTTTAAGGGAGGCTTCCTTCTGAAAGACAAAGGAGGATTGTTGAATCTCCTTCTAGTTTGTGGAGTTGCCATATAGTTTTCTTGAAACTATCAAAGAAAAGGGGAAAAACACCCTAGTGGAGTCACCAGGTAAGCTTGTAAGAAAAGGTCTTTGAGGCAAGGCTTACCGAAAAATATTTTTCGTTGAGGAAGATTGATTCAGTGTTCCCCGACAATGGTGCCAAAATGTTAATGCACAGTTTGTAGTTGGGTCAGATGGATAAAGGATAGAGGCCAAACTGGCGTAATAGGAATCTACCCCACCCAATGTCACCTCAATGGGGAGGTTCTTTCTATTTAGGGAGGTTAGACCAGGGGAGACGTCCCCAGTAACCTGGGGTTATGAAGAGGCAAAGATATAAAGGTTAAGGTCAAAGTCCCTCCTCAGAGGTTACCACCAAGGTCAGATAGTCTGGCTAATAAGCCAATAAAGAAGCGTATGCCCAAATGAGAACACCTTCCCGAAACAAGACAATATAAAAACAATATATGTGTGTAGGCTATAATTCAGTGGGTTAGTACTTCATGTAACTATTTGACATCAATATGTAAGCAATGTAAAACAATAGATATTAATTTGATCAATGTTTTATCAATATAACAATGGAGAATATCAATTCATCAATAATTATTGAGATGATGTAGCCAACAATGTATTTAATCAATATTTTACTCACTAAATGCTTTCAATCATCATCTAATTTCTTATCATTTAAAGGTGCTGCGTCAATATGGAATAACCAAGTGTGACGTCAACCTAGTTAGGGTTAGCTAGTTAGTTAGGGTTTCAAATTTAAAAGTTTTGAGAGGTTGTTTGAGCATTATCACTTCAACGTTGTGGATATAAGATCAGTGCCTAGGGATAGATGGAGTAAATTAATGAGAGGACACAAGGCTGAAGGGATGAAAGGCTAAGGACAAGAGGGAAAGGTTCTAGAGTGCTGCAATGGCAGGGCCCTAGAATCAAAACCCTAGGGGAAAGAGGCTCACTCTGGTGTTGCTTAAGAAAGGCCTTGTGCTCTTTCCTCCTTCCTTAAGTCAAACTTGGAAAAATGACTAGCATAAAAGATAAGTTAAAACAAGAGAATGAGGTGAGGAAAGTGTTGCAATGGCAAGTCTTTATCACCAAACCCTAGGAGATGGACAGCCCTAGGTGTAGATAACCTAGGCCTAGGACGTCACCTCCTTTTTAGCCTTTAAAAATCACAGCTAGCACAAGGGGAAGAAGTGAAGAGAGTGTAGCAAAGGCTAGGCTCTTCCTTCCTTCTTCAAAGGCTGAATATTTCTCTTTTAGGGGACATGAAACAAAGACCTACTTGTGTGCTTGTCACCTAGGGTTTTAAATCAAAAAATTTATAAGTAAATGCAAGAATACAAACCTACAACCATTCAATTAAGAAGTTTTGTAGAAAATACACTTACATATCATGAAGAAATAGCAATGCAAACCCTAGTTGTAAACCTTCCTTCAAGAAAAATGCCAAATGTGCCAAGAAAATCCTTCCATCAACAAGTACGCCTCACTTTAAAAGACCAAATACCCAACTAGGGGCACAAAAATCAGACCTCACAAGAGAGTGAGTTGTGTGTTATGTCAAAATGAGGGAAAAACTCCTCAATATATAGTGTATCATGACCTCTAATTAAAATTAGGTCATTAAAAATAGCCAACAAGGATACAAACCAAAATCATATTGTTTTTACATTAAATTGTTAAATTAAATCCCTAAATGAGCATAAGCAAGAGGTCAAGCCCTACTGAGGGAGAAATTAGCCCTTTTTAGGGAAAAATCTAGCACAAATGACAAAACGTTGGCCCTCTTTGGGCCTCCAAACCCTGCCACACGTGCCATCTACCCTGTCTGACTGCCACACTGTCAAGATGACGTCAATGGCTCCTAGGTGATGTCCTGGTCCATCAAAGGGAAATGTTCCACCTAAAGTGGGTCAACCCCCCTGGGATAGGCTCAGCCAAAGAGTCCCGAATGGAACGTCCTTCTTCTTCTCAAGTGCAAAGCTCAACCAAGCACTGTCCTGTCTCTACCCCTGATGGGTTCCCAATCCAATGGGCTCTTCAACCCCATGGAGGTTCGAACTAATCATCTCCCCATGTGTACCGGTCCAATTGGTACCTGTCCATTGCACATGGTCTTGCACATCAAAAAATTCACCCTCCATGGGCTCATTTGTCACAGGGGTCATAGAAATGTTAATCACGTTTGATCATTAATGTTATCAAACATATGCATAAAAACCCTGATATGTCATTCAATAGCTCAAAGACATTACAAAGACCTACANCATAAGGAAAGGAAAGTCTCCAAGGGGTATCATCCAAGCCATGTAAAACAAGGTGATGTGGTTAAGGGATGTCTAGACATACGGGTAGAGTGAAAGATAGGGATGCATGATATTACCTGTGGGTGCCTTTGTAGAAGGCAAGCTATACCCATCACGGATGCAATTCTTTCCAAGCCCTTTATTGCCTTTATTCTTTTCTTTTCTTTATTTTCTTTCTTCTTTTTATTTCAAGGACTAACTAGAGGACAGTGCCTTGGCGTGGTGACCAGTGCTGACAATGTTACCCACAAGCACTTTCACAGAGATGATAAGGCTGGCTCGTGATGAGACCCCCTTTCCCTTGGTCATGCAACCAAAGGTCACTGCCCTGACGTGGTAACCAGATAATGGCAATGTCATACTGTTAGGTACCCATGAACATAATAGGCTAGCTTGTGATGAGACCCCCTATCCTCTTGGCTAGGTCTTGTTTTGTTATTTTTCTTTGGGTCCCTCTTATTTGTTGTTGAGAGGCTTTTTATTGCCTTCTCGGGGATCCCTGGGTGAGGCATCTCTAGGTTTCATTTTTTGTGGCTTTTATCTTTTACCAGCTGCTTTTACCTTCTGGGCCTTTAGCCCTTTCTTCCCATAAGATAAGGTGCAACCCCACAAAGAGATCATCCTAATGCCTAGACTAGGGGAATGGGACAGATGAGTGGGAGACAAGATGTAAAAGTGATGATATGATGGGAGCGGACGATGGCTCTTCAGAAATCCCCCCGGTGGCAAACCAAAACCTATGGGTACAGACTTTCTAGGACACCTTGTCAATCCCCCCAACCATGGTCAAGTGGGTTAATGTAAGATCCAAGCAGTTGTCAGAAATAAAAGGAGTAAGATGCATATATCTAAAGGTTATAATGATAAAAAATGACACATACCATGATACCTGGACCAATTACCTCATGGAGCAAGAGTCTTCTCC
>JASDQU010418650.1:0-10229 GCA_032191745.1 Picea mariana
ATTTCTTACATTTTGCTATTATATTGCTGAATCTTGAAACCCTAGGTAGCAAGCACACTAGTAGGTCATTGCTATATGTCCCCATGTTTGAGAAATTGTTTTAGCCATTGATAAAGGAAGATATACTCTAGCTGTTGCTACACTTTCATCCCTTTTTCTGAGTTAGCATTTAAATTATAGGTTGAAAAGAGGAGACGTCCTAGGCCTAGTTGAATCTACACCTAGGGTTTTCACCTTCTAGGGTTTGAAAGCCTTGCCCCTGCAACACTTTCTCCCTTAAATCTGTACTTTGAAGCTAGCCGTTTTGCCAAGTGTATTTAGAGAAAGAGGAAGGAGCATGAGGCCTTGCTTAAGCAACACCAGAATGAGCCTCCTTCCCTTAGGGTTTTGATTCTAGGGCCCTGCCATTGAAGCACCATAGAACCCTACCTTCCACTCTCTGAATTTTAAATCCTCCTRAGACCTTGTATCCTTGCTTTTGACTCCTTTTCACCCCAAGGCACTGGTTAGACTTACAACGTTGAGCTTTTGCTGTGTAAAATCATCTTTCAAACTTCAAATTTTGAAACCCTAACTAACCCTAACCCTACTAACCTAGCCTGACGTCATACTTGACGCGGCAAGCCTTCTAACTAGTAATCAAGCAATTAATGATGACGTCAAGCATTTATTGAGCTATTGTTGATTGAAAATATTGTTGGCTTGGTCATTTTGTAGACAATTGATGAATTGGTGATATTGCATAGGCTATTTAGCAGAACGTTGACCTCCTTTTGTCGATTATATTGCTTGTTAAATGAAATCAGATAGTTAAGAAGTACTAACCCTTTGAATTATAACCTGCAAATATACATATAGTGTTGTTATTGTCTTGTTCCGGGCAGGGGTTCTCAACAGGGACTTCACTTCTTTATTGGTTGATTAGCCGGATTATCTGATACTGGTGGTAACCTGCAAGGAGGGATAACCTTAACTCTTGACCTTTTATTCTTTGCCTATTCAAACCCCAGGTTATCGGGGACGTCTCCCCTGGGCTAACCTCCCTAAACAGAAAGAACCTCCCCATCGAGGTGACAGTGGGTGGGGAAGGTTCCTGTTGCGCCAATTTGTCCACTATCCTATAGCCTGTTACCTAAAATACAAACTGCGCGATAACAAAGACCAAGGATGAGGTCTTCAGTCGATTCTGGGAGTTCAAGACCTAGGTGGAGAACGAGACAGGGAAGAAGATCATGGTCTTGAGATCGGATAATGGGGGCAAGTACACCTCCAATGACTTCAATGATTTCTGCAAGGAGGCAGGGGTCAAAAGGGAGTTGACAGTCTCGTACAACCCACAATAGAATGTGGTTGTGGAGAGAAAGAACCAGTCCATCATCAATTCTGCGCAGGCCATGATTCATGACCAGAGTCTACCTATGTTTCTTTGGGTAGAGGCATGTAACAAAGCAGTTTATTTGTAGAACAAAAGTCCTCACAGGATATTGGGGGACAAGACTCTTGAGGAAGCATTCGCATGAGTGAAGCCAAAGATAGGACACTTGAGGATCTTTGGTTGTCTAGTATACATCCATGTGCTTGTGGAGGAGAGGATGAAGCTAGAGCCTTCAGAAGAGAAGGGAATTTTCATGGGGTACAACGAGACCTCAAAGCCTTACAGAGTCTTCATAACGGCGCAGCAGAAGATAGTGGTTAGCCAAGATGTTAAGTTCAAGGAGAACTTGGCAGCTAGAAAGTCTCATGAGTTAACACCAGTGGTAGAGGATGAGGAGCAAGTGGCTCAGAAGGAAGAAAAAGGTTCACAAACTTCCAATTCAAGGAGTCATCCTTCAGGTGGGGAGGAGGACTTAGCTCCTTCCAGCGTTGTCAGGAGACCCAGGTGGTTTGAGCAAACCTTGAAGGATGCTCGGAAGCATATTGAGGCTCCCAGGAGCACATTCAAGGAAAGCAGGCCTCCGAGGAAGTTTCCCAACTACATGACACTTATGAGTAGCATCATTGATGTTGAGACTGTTATTGCGCAAACTATAGGTTGGAGAAAGCCCGACCCAATCCACTGGATGGCGATAACAGTGGGAGAGTTTACCCACTGCCACCTCAGATAAATCCTCCCCTCGCTTTAGTGAAGAAAGAATCCAACACAAAGGGGGAGTCTCAAGTGACCCTAGGGGGGAAATGAGATGGAAAGTGATACTTATGAAGAGGTGCCCCTATAGGTCGAGTTGTTAAGTGGAAGATGGCTTGGTAACAAGTCTCGAGAGTGGTTTGAGGTTGCCAAGTCCTTGAGTACCTGCAAAGAGTGGTTGTACCTGTCTGAGACACAAAAAAACAAAAGATACAAGCCAAATAATCCAATGGACAAACAAGTTAAGCTTGTTGTCCCTATTTGCAACAGTCAACAAGAATATATATCAGCAAATAAATGATAGTTAAAAGTTGCTAATAAGATGCTAAAAGTCTAGTAAATGATGCAAGAGATAAGCTAGCAAGTACTAGAATAACTCAAGTATGAAAGCATAAGACTTTAGCAACCAAACAAGGTTGTTGTAAACAAGTATTCCAGAGATATATTATTGGCCTTATGGCTGTAGAAAACTATTGCTACAGCAGAAAATTTCAACCCACAAAAAAGTACAAGTAAACCACCCAAAAAGTGCACTGAGATTAGTAGAGTATTATGGCAGCTTGCTAGCAAATTTTAACGGTTGAAATGTGAGTTATAAATCAAAAAAAGAATGATTTGTTGCAGCCCTAATGGTTGTAGCTTTAATTTAGTTATAGCTCCAAGAAGACTAAGCAGACTAAGATGACCTAGAGGCTCTAACAACCTAAAAGCATCAACAATAGATTCCAACTTGAGCCATGTTAATATCTCACTAAATAACGTTTACCAATGCAAACAATTTATTTCTCCAATGCAAACTTCAGATTAGTGTTATTTTTAAAAATGGGTGAATGGAGTCTTGAAAGCATGAGTTAGATCAAAAAAATCCCTAGGGGTGTAAACCCTCTTACTACCTAGGGATGCAAATCAAACCAAGGTAAATTAAGGAGGGTGTACACCCTTGTACTCCTCCTAGCAACCTTGCAACAAAAGACTTGTCAACTAGCAAATGAGATGAAGCTTAAAGGAGGGTGTATGCACTTATACTCCTCCTAGGGTTTCAACCAACAATAACTATGAAAAAAGAAAGAAGAATTAACAATTGCAGATTTTCCTTACCAATTTCAAGAGAGATACAAGAACAAACCCTAGTTCACCAAGCAAATTACCATTCATAAGCAAGAGAAGAAGTCTCCAAGATGTGCGCACCACCACATCTCAATCACCAAGAAATATCACCAAAAATCATATGCACAAGAGAGAGATACCAAAATGCCCAAGTAGGGCGCAAATTTCAGCCACTAGTCTTCTCACAATGGGAGAGATATGATATGAAAATGAAATGAAATGATCTCTATTTATACAAATCCTACTACAAGTGTTTGTCCACTTAATTTTAGGGTAAACTACAAAGTAAGGGGACAACAACCCTTACTTTGCCCCTTTACATTATAAAATTCAAATTTAACACTAAAATGCACATAAGAAACCCTAAAGAAGCATAATGCACATAAGAAACCCTAAAGAAGCATGATGTGACCCCTTTAGGGCAACGTTTTGGCACTTTTGCAAGCCGTTGGAGTGGAAAGTGAAAGTCGTTGGGCCCTCTAGGGCCTCCCTCTCATGCACTAGGCCTTTCTCCTCCAAGTCAAACCCTCATCCATCAAAACGTGCCAAGTGACAAGTCAGCCAACACCACCACCCCAACCCTAGCCCTAGGGTGATGTCAACCTCCTCAAAAGTGACGTTTTAGCCTTAAGAGCAAATCGTTGGGCTAGCAAAGGGTTGGGTTAGGTCCTCCAAGGTGTCTCCTCGGGCCTCCAAAGGTTGTCATCATCATCCAGTGTGTGGGCCATGGCATCCAACCTGTGGGCTTCAAACCCCAAAGAAGCCTAAGCTAGGCTTGTTCTAACTTCTTCCAAATCTGTCCACCAACTAGGTCCTGCAAAGACAATGAATACGCCCTCCAAGGATCTCAAGACAAATGCATCATGATAAGTAAATCAAATCAATAAAAGAGCCATCTAAGCATGTACATCCAAACTACCTCATCAAAATAAACAAGTGCTCAAAGACCCTGCAATTTTCCAAGTTTAGGTATGTAAGGGTTGACAAAGCGACCTATTGGGTGAATCGTGCCTCAAGTTTAGGAGTGTTTTCCAAGCAGGCCCCTCTCTAAGACATGTGGACAAAGTGACATGGATGGGGCAAGACTCTTGGGCATGGAGTTCATGACATACAAGGGACCGTAGTATCTCATTCATGGGTGCCTTTGTAGAGGGTGTGTTGCACCTTCATTTTCAATGCAACCTTTTTCCAGGACCATTTATTGCCTTTTATTCTTTTTAAGATGTTTCCAAATTGAAGCCATGGTGGGGCTTCTACCTAAGCATGAAAAACAGTGCCCACCCTGACTCTACCCTTGTCACATCATGCTTCCCCAAGTTGAAACCATGTGTGGGGCTTCTACCTAAGCATGAAAAACAGTGCCCACACATGCTCCACCTTGGTTGGCATTTTGCATTAGTTATTTTTTTACAGGTTCCATCAGTTTCTTATGAGAGATATTTCATTATCGTTGGGATCCTTGGGCGAGCATCTAGAAGGTTCATGATTGGATTTTATCTTTTGCCAGCTACAAGCCTCTGGGCCTTCAGCCCCTTCCTCCCATGAAATGAGAGACAATCCCCTCTTAGGTCAGTATACCCAAAAATCCCAAAAGGTAAGGAGATGAGGGGATGAAGTGTGGAAAGTGACAAGTATGGTCGGGAATGGCACAATGACTCGTCAAGAGGACCTCCCAGTAGCAAACCTATCCCTAAGGGTGACCCACTTACTAGGGCACAATGTGAAACACCAAAGTGAAACAGGGCAAAGAGCATAATGTCCAAGCAAACGTTACATAATCAAAAGCAGTTATAGATGCAACAAACTCAAATCCCTCAAATATTGAAATGACACTCACTATGATACATGGCTTGTACCTCATGGAGAAAGACCCATTGTCTTTTGGAAGCTAGCTAATGTGGTGGATACCATCATGATGAACCTGGAACTATGGTGGCGAGGTGGGTTTTTGTCTGTGCAAGTGGACACTACTGGTCAAGCTGTCTCTCAGTACTCCATGTCTGCAACCTGAGGGCCTCAAGACATCATCTCCTTAGTTATCCCTAGGAGTTGGGTATAACAGAGCCTTTCAATTTTGAAGAAGCGGTGGATTAGTAGGTTTGGTGGGATGCCATGATGGAGAAATACACCTCCATCATGAAGAATGATGTGTGGGATATAGTGCCAAGACTGGAGGAGAAGTCTGTGGTGATTTCCAAGTGGATCTTCGAGATCAAGCATGTTGTATATGGCANGGATTAGTAGGTTTGGCGGGATGCCATGATGGAGAAATACACCTCCATCATGAAGAATGATGTGTGGGATATAGTGCCAAGACTGGAGGAGAAGTCTGTGGTGATTTCCAAGTGGATCTTCGAGATCAAGCATGTTGTATATGGCAACATCGAGAAGTTCAAGGCCAGGTTTGTGGCGAGAGGGCTCTCTCAAAGAGAGGGAGTAGACTACGAGGAGACGATTGCTCTAGTTGCCAGATATGATTCCATTCGAGTTGTTATATCTATTTCCTGAGTCATGGGGTGGAGGATTCACCAAATGGACATGAAGACAACATTCCTAAACGAGATGATTGAGGAGGAAGTATATATAGAGAAACCTCATGGCTTTGAGGTACATGAGAGGGAATCTCATGTGTGTAGGCTTAAGATAGCCTTGTACAGACTCGAGCAGGCACCCAGGGCATGGTATTCCAGGATTGACGAACACTTTCATAGTATGGGCCTTCACCAAGAGTGAGGCAGATCCTAACTTGTACTTCATGCTTGTTGGGTTTGATCCACTCATCTTGGTGTTGTACGTATTAAATTTCTTTAAGCCCACTAAATTAATTTTTGAATCCCATAAATTTTTATGCCCAAAACTAGAACAACAACAAATTCTAATTCTAATTTATGAAACAGAAATATAACTGAGCAAATTAACCTTGCAATGCACAGTGGAAATTAAAGAAACCAATCACATAATTTTTCGAACACCAGAAATACCTCGGAAACCCCAACTCTGGGGAAAACCAGCAAACAAGGGTTTTATTATCAACTTCAACAAATCCAGAAAATGATTACAACGGTGCCAAACCTTGCAATACCATCCACAAAGTAATCTGACTTGGATTTGAGAAGATCTGAGCCTATGGCTCACTAAGTCTCGACCTCTACCTCACAGCTCTATCGTCTGTGTGTACAATTGTTGGTATGGCGGCTGGTACGGTGGCTGTGGGAGCTTATGGCTCCACTGTTGGGCTCAATTTGGGTAGAAGAGGTTGTGAGTTGCTCCCTCTTCCTCTCGAATTGCCTCAAACGCGTCCCCCAACACTTCCTACACGGCCTCCACAACAGATTCGGCCCTCACGACCAGGGCACAATAGAAACTCGGCCCCTCTCACAAGCTATCACTCGGATTTGTAGGGAAATGAAAGTTGGCGGCCTTCCCATCTCCCTCTTTGCTCCTGAACGTCTTCCAAGATCAGATCCTCCCTCCACTTTCGATCTGCAATTGAAACCCTTGGTGTCATTCACCAAATCAATGTATCTCCTCAAGCCACCCCCTCTGTTTTTAAATCTCTGGTTGATTGATTCAATGGTGGAGATTAAATCTCCAATGTGTCAAATAAATGGCTACGATCTAATTTGAAACTCACTTTGACTTTTGGATAAGATCAAAAGAAGCTTTTCACAAAAGGTTAACTAATACTTATTAATAATTGACACTCCCTAAGTTTTTCCTTTGGAAATATTCAAATCATTACTAATCAGATTAATTAATCACATTCTCCTAAGTTAGACTTAGGAAAAATTTAAATGACTTGGAGAAACATTAATTCTAGTGTTCCTTGCTTGCGTGACACCTCGCCTAAGCAAGAACACATGTCCAAGCTACAATATTTCAACACTCCCTCTTAGCAAGGAAGGTGTTCTCCACAATTCCCATCTTATCCCTAAAGAAGACAAACTTGCCTTTTATCAAGGCCTTGGTGAGAATATCTGCCACCTGCTCATTTGTAGGCACATACTGTAGTTGCACTACACCCCTCTACACACAGTCTTGAATGAAGTGATACCTGATGTTGATGTGCTTTGACCTGTCATGAAATACCGGATTCTCAAAGAGTTTTCTGCCACTCTGATTATCACAGTGTATGATGGTCGGCTCTAGCTCCTAACCGAACAATGCCACTAGCAATTTTCAAAGCCATATGGCCTCACATGCTGCCATGCTCAGTGCCACGTATTCTGCTTCCGCAGAACTCAATGCAATAGACTTTTGCTTGCTATTGAACTAAGAGGCAACCCCCCTGTTGACCGCCTATTCAGCACAGGGGTCAACTCATGTATCATGAAGTTTCATCTATGTCAAAGACAGAAGTGGTTCTACTGGGTATCATATACCCCAGCACTTAAATTTTTGTAAACGGGATTTCCGCACCCCTGCGAGGGTTAATAATGTAATAATGTCTGCATGGATCATAGTTAGGTCAGGTACCTTGGGTGATCCATCAGGGGAGTTCCTTTCATCGGGGGTTTTTTATCCTCAGGTTGTCGACCAGACAAGCTCCTGACCGACTTCCCTTGAGTTTTTCCCTCCATTGACTTCCTCCAAAGTGGTGGAAGGCGCTCTGATGGTTTCATTCACTTGGTAACCTCTTAGGATTATTGTAAATGACCATGCCAGGCAGTGTCTGAAGTTTCGCGGAATTCCGTCGAGTCTAGAGTAGTTTTTTTTAATTAATTGAATTTTAAAAATTTAATTAATTAATTATTTTTTTGAGCTAAATATTGTAAAAACTTCGTCTTTGGTAGAAAGATAGGGGTATTTGTGCTCAAAATGAATAGAATAGCACTCCCTACACCCATAGACCAAGTTTCAGCTCAGTCAGACTAAGTTAACATGGTCTTMGTCCACTCAGAGTCAGTTAGAGTCAAAAACAGCAATTTTAATTGCTAAGGTGATATTACTAAAATATCACAAAACATTGTAATTTTTGAGTTTGTGAGTGGATGTTAAGGTGGCAATGAGCAAGTTAGACCCTCCTAACCTACCCAAACCCATCCTAACCTTTTCCCAACTTAATTCAACCTATTAATTCACTTTTTGACCATCTTTTCCCTTGCCCTAAGGGGGAATTCGACCCTCACTAACTATTTTCCTAAAATCCAGCCTTGGAAAGCTCAAGAGACACTCCACACATGTGGAGCACTCCCCTAGACTAACTCTAAACCTAAACCAACCTAAAAACCTAACCCTAGACCTAACCTCCTTCCTAAAATAGTGTGGTGCGCCCTCATTGGTTGGAACCACTCTCCAACTCAATCAACTCACCCAACGTTCTATTTTTAGGACGTGGGCTCTCTTTCCCATGAAAAGGGCGCCCTTTTGGAACCTTTGCATCATCCCAACACCAATCATAACCAATCCGCCCACCTTTTCCTTCTCCCAAGCTCCTTTGGTGCACCCCCCTTAGTTGGAAACTCATTCCAACTCAACCTAACTCAACCCCAAGTGCTATTTTTAGCAAATGGGTCCTCTTTTCTTGCATGGTGCGCCCCTTTGGGTGAGTTTGCTAGCCATTCTCTTGCCTCCACCTCACCTTTTCACTTAATCTCTCTCCTAAACCCTAAGGGGGCACCCCTTCTCTTGGGATTCACTCATTTACTCAAGTTTTGACACTTGGCTTTGATCTAAACCCTTTCTCTTGACCTCTAGAGGTATAAAAGGAACCCTTCCCCTCACTTTTTCTTCACCAATCTTTTTGCTAACACTATTATGCTGAAATTTCTATCAAGTCCATCTTCTTGCTCTTGCCATTTTGCCATCCATCTCATTGCTCTATTATTTTGGTAATGAGAAAAAGCTTTGGAGGATTATTGGTGCATTTTTGAGTATTCTTCTTGCTCCATACACATGAGGTGATGTTGTTTACTTTTTGTCTATATGCTCATATTGAATAGATCTCGAGTTCAAAGTAGTTTGCTTGGGTGAGGTAACTTTGAGTATTCTTGTTATCTTGTGATTATTTTGGGTAACCTAGGATTTGCAAGTAGTTTCGTTCTAGGTTGATCTAAAATATCTATCTATTATATGTTGCATATGTTTCACTAAGATTTTGCAGGTCACTTCAAGGGTTTCACTTGGGATAAGATTCGAAGAGGAGTCCTCCCTTGAGGCCTTCACACACTCCAAATCTCTTTCCTTTGCCATACATATTTCTGCTGCCATTTCCATTTGGTTTTCAGCTGATATTTTAGCTTTAGAGAGGTCACAAAATATATTTTACCTATCACTTTTGTTGGCTGGAAATTTTCTGTGTTTACACAAAAAACTTCTGTAACTTTTCTTGGTGTTTTGCAGCATTTCCAGCAAGCTTTTTCTTGCTGATTTTGCAGGACAGCGTCATATTTGGGAAGCATATGCTGCATACAACACCTTGGAGGCTTCCAAACCCTCTTCTCTTCGGTTTGGGTAACATCTCTCCTCTTCCCTATCTCTTTCATACAAATTTCTAAAGTTTTTCTAAGTCATTTTGGGCCCTAAAAGTAACCTAACTTAGTTAGTCATTCTTTTGTTAATATAACACTTAGATTAGTTTGTATATCACTCTTATATCATTCTTTTATTTGTTTAACAAAATCAATCTAATAATGCTTATTAGCAACATTAAAATGGTTCTTGCCTGAGGAGTAGGCCAGCAGTTTGTCCTTCGTTCATATTCAAGAACGCCTCTGTTTTCATCAGAGTGACTGGACTCAAAGCCCTCCTTTCCTGTGCAGGTTCATTTTAGTGGTGTTAACCTCACTTGTCGGCATCTTGGGGGAGTCATCCCCAATATCGCCCTTGGCTTAAAGGAAATAAACTTGTAGTGATTGCCTTGCTTGACTTAGATATATCTTAGATAGTCTTTCCACTTGCAAGCTTAGTTCCTTTCTCATTATCTATCATATGCTCTTGCTCTCTATGATTAATGGTTAGATAGTTTCATTGTGCTCATATTTTCTAGATCTATTAT
>JASDQU010418655.1:0-10229 GCA_032191745.1 Picea mariana
GGTGAGAGAACACACATGAAAATGGAGTGAAGAGTATAGACACAGAAGTAGGATCAAAGTGCATCACTTAGACATTGTGGAGGATCTCCTTGACGAAGATCAAAACAATGGAAGCAATGGTCAGGAAAGAATGGACTCTTTCCTTAGTATTTGGAGTTGGGAAGGTGACAAAGATTTGATAGAAAAGACTAAGTTATCCCATGTGGAAGTCCATTCTCATTAGTTGGACATGACAGTTTGAATAGCTACCCAATTAGTCCAAGACAAGAGGGAATTTAGTGATCAGAGTCATGGAAGATTTTGTTAAAGTATGAGGATAGAAAAAACATCACGAGAGTTCAACACTTAGGAAAATTTTTGAAGTGAAGCACACAACCGTCGTTGGTCAGCAATGAGATCCAAGGATGGGCAGAGACCCCGTGGAAGTCGATTGATGTTTTTAGGGACAACAACAAATTAGAGTGGGGGAGGATGTAAAGGTTTCCCATGACACCCATCGAGTGCTCGTGCTTTTTGCATGGATTAGGTGATGGACACACAAATAGCACAATGAAGGGAGTGATCGGTTGGGTGAACAAAAATGTTTGGGTGTAGAAAGGAGAACCTTAAGCACACGATGGTGACATGTGGGTCCAAGGGGGAACACACCTTACTTTATTTATAATGATTGATAGAGACATGGATTGCATTTGGGTAAGGACAAGGAAACTTGGAAGAATTCCCAAGAAGTGGACCTGTCTTCCCTTGGAAACATGGGCACATCATAGAGGTGGAAATACTCCAATGACACACTCACAATGAGTCACGACGATCGACACAAATATTGAATAAGGAAAGGGGCACGCGCCCAAGGATTGGGCACACTGGTCTAAGAAACAAAAAACTGATGGGCACAAAAGATAGGGATGGGCACCCTCGATCCACGGAAGGGCACAATGGATGGTTGAGGTGATGACTCGTGAAGGTGCATGATGCACCAAAGAGATGTGACGTTTTTAAGAAGTGACACTTGGAGTCCATATAAAATCAAGGGGCACACAACCAAAAGAGACAAGAAGTTTGGCAAGAACTTGGAGACAAGAGAGTTCTGTGATTCAGAGGGAAAAAAAGAGAAGGAGCTCCCTCAAGGAGTCAATTCCCTTCACTTTGGGAGGACTTGTGCTACCTTGAAGAGGGGAGCTCAACAAACAGAACTTGGAGAAATTTATTGGGAATATTTTGGCTAAGTATGGAAATGAAAGTATGTGGAGGCATGTGTGGGAAATAGAACCGAAATCTGTGAAATCCATGGAAATGAAGAGACAGAGTATGCAGAAACGAAGAGACAACAACATTGTGGTTTGAGGCACTTTCGAGGTTCACCGAAGGTGGAACCGAAGGTGGAACCGAAGACGATTGTGACAAAGAGTCTTGGTTGAACAAATAATTGCTTTAGTGCCTTGGTGACATGAGGTGAGTCATTTGACTCTGCCTTGTTGAAAACCAAGCCGGTAGTGCTCATGTTGTAACTGTTATTCTATAAAAAAGAATTATTATGATGTTAGGTATGGTTGTTTCTCTTGTATGTTTCAGTTATTCCATTGTTCTCTTGGTTCATGGATGAATTCTTAAAATTGACTAAGTCTTAAAGCAGTTAACAAATTTCTAAGTAAGAAAAAGTTGCACTAGAGTAGGAGTGTGACTTTTCGGTAGTCTAGAATAGAGTATGGCTATTCTTTAGGTGATGAGGTGTAGTATAGACAAAGTACTCTTGGTGTGCCAAGAAACCAAGTAAGATTCGTCATCGTGATGCACTCTCTGAGGAGATGAACAATCACAAAATTCATTCAGGTGTCATGTGGGGACCTGGAATTTTATATAATAAAACTTTATTAACTAATTTTTTTTTTTAAATTGGTAAAAAAATATATATTGCAATTTTCACAAGATTCTATAATCTATAAGAGATTATTAATATAAAATGTTGCTTGTCTTAAGGGATTCTCTCATTAAATTTATTTATTTTTAATAATTTTATTAAAAATAATAATAATTTATAGATTTACTGGAAAAAAAAATTAATTTTATTGTTTTCACATAATAAATACACATAATCAAATATATTATTAAAATACATTTTCTTTAATATTATACCATTAATACATTTTTTAGACATAAGAAAAGAAAAACGCTAGCCAGTACTGCAAATCTTTTGAAGCGATAGAAAACAAAAGAGGAAAGATCACACGCATGGAGACAAAATGAGCACGCGTGAGTTGGGATCTTAACCCTAGTTTCAGTGTAACCGCAATTAGATAGCAGTTAGTTTGTTTCTTTTGTATAAAGAGAGATTTTGTATGCCCAAAATAAGGGTTATGAGAATTATGAGCAAGTAGGAATTTGTGAACAATAGTTGTTTCTTTGATTTTAGCTGTAACCATTTTCTTGATTTTGAATGAAGATAATAGAGGAAGATTGATCCAATGTATGGTGTGAATATTGTTTACAATTTCCTTGTTGTTGTCATTAATCTTTTCAAGAATGAAGGAGTATTTCTATGAGTGCATGTATCTTTGAAATGCTTGTATAAATTTTAAAATCGCTTTTCTTCATGAGCCAGTGCAAGGTGTGCACATAGTCTGCAAGGAGTGTGTTGACAGGGTCTATTTTGACTCGTAAAGCTCAGGAGAAATAACGTAAGATTTCCTTTGCAAGGAGGGCAAAGTGACTACTAGAAGAGGTGCATAGTCATCGCAAGAAATCAAATATGTGTAAAGATCTGTTGCAAAGAGTGCACAGGTCTGGAACTCGACAAAGATTCAAAGAGACTCCATAAAGAAGTTGAAGGGTGAGAGTAGAGGAATGCTAGGAGGGCAAGAAAGAATTCTTTTCAAGAATCTTTGGATCTGATTTTGACGAATTTCCCAAAAAATAAAGAAGTGTCTGGGAGATCGAAATGTTTGAGGAGATCAAGCTCAGGAGGGGTAGCACTTTCCAAGAAGTGAGAATGAGATCCAAGAAGTGGACTCGCATGAAGGATAGAGGTTGAAGCCTTTGAATCTTTTGAAAAATATTATAAGTTAGAAGAAAGCGTAAGCTCAAGGGAAAAGATCTAGATTGTCTGATCAACGTCCAAACAAACAGGATTGAGCGCAAAGGAAAATATCTTAGTTGTTCGATCTAAGTGCAAAGCAAATATCTCATTTGTTCGATATAAGAGCTAGATAAAGGATCTTAGTTGTCCAATCTGTGCACAAAAGGATCGTAGCCGTTCGATCAAGGTAAAGTACACTAATGTTAAAGCTTTGAAAGTGTACAAGAGAATCGAACTTATAAAACTTTGAAATCATCAGAGTTGTTTGTTGTCAAGGAGGACCCGTGGCAAGAGATCATCATTTCACTTACTCGCAGAGTGGAAAGGTCAAAGAGAAGATTCGTGAGGATTCATGAAGTGCGAACTCACGAAAATATCACAGTCATTGATCGTCCCAAAATTATCTAGACCATCCATCGTCTAGGAGGACACGTAGCGAGAGATCATCATTTCATTGACTCATGACTTAAAGAAGTCAAAGGCAGAGTTACAAGAACTCATGAAATGTGAAATCGTGATTTGATCATAGTCGTTGATTGAAGGAGGGAGTTGAACCATATATTTGGTCTTGTCAGGAGTTCTTGACTCGAGAAATCAAGGGTAAGAGTTCTGGGAACTCTTGAAATGTGAAATCTAGATTTGATATGAGTCATCGGATCGAGGAGAGATCTGGACCATTGATTACCCAGGGAGACGATTCACAAAGTGAGAACTCATGAAATGTGAAATCGTGATGTTCTAGAAAGATTGGCCCACAGTGATAGCAAAGGGTCACATCGGTGAAGGTGAATATATGGGCTAGCATGTGCTACGCTCCTGTCGAGATTTTGGGAGTCAGGAGAGTTGGAGTGACTTGCATGTAAATACCTGATATGCAAAGTGGTGATGTGCCTTTTTATTATTCGACTGGTCATAGCTTTGGCCACATAAAGGGAAGGGATTAACCAGGAGAGCTAGTGCCTAAATACGCTGAATCTTAAAAGCATTAAAGAGAAGGATGTGGGTTCCAAACAACCTGTGCTTTAAGGGAAAGAGGGCATGTTAAGTGGAATCAAGGTTCTTGAGGGGTATAAGAGTCAGTCAGACTCAATTCCTTGATCGATCCTAGACCGAGAGGTTGCGCAACCCTTAGGATAGAAGGGGGGTCTACATCAGCAATTGTTTCAAATATTTCTGACCCTTTTGTTCACCCTAAGAAGGATTTTCCTAGAGAAGGGTAATGTGACATGCATGTTGTACCTAGGAAGTAGAGCTCTACAAGTCCTTTTGAAAATTTAGTTCTTTGGTCAAAGTATTTCAATATTGGAGAGGGTTCTATTCCTTTAAATGATAATTTAGAGGTAGTGAAAGTGGTTTTTGAGCTTCCAAAATTCCTTCTTGAAGGTATTTCCTTGAATATTTAGAGATGGAGTAAATTTGATTTTATTTGGAATAAGAGATATCCCACGAAAAAAAAATGCAAGTATGCTTAATGGCTCGCTTCTTCCTTCCATTGTTCTCTTTCCTTCTGGTCTTTATTCTGCTCCCACAAAAAAAGAACAAGCAAATATCTCCACTTCCAAGTAGATGGATCCCCTAAACCATCCTTTTATGTCCTTTGGGTGGTTTTTTTGCGGTGAATTTGGAAAATTCCTTGGACTAGTCCATTAGCTGAGAAAATTATCAGACTCGTAATTCTTCCATGGGATCTGTGTACTCTTCCTTGGGTCAAGATCCTTTATTTCTCAAATGCAGGCTACTATGTGGGTGCCTAATTTTATTGGTTGACTAGGTTATGACCACGTTTAAATAATAAGGGAATGGAAGGGTGGGCTGCAAATAATCCCTCAAGAATATCGAATAGAGGGAATCTAGAGAAGTCTCGTAAGGTAGATAAGGTCTTATGTCAGGGGTTTTTAGAGCAAGAGAAAATTGATCCATGTTAACTCATGAAATTTCTATTTGTCGACATCTAAGGCTTTAGGGGGAGGGAAAATAAATTATCCCTTCATCATCTTATTGAAAAACATAGTCCGTATTTGGTATTATTCTAGGAAACTATGACTTCTTGCATTTATTTGATCTCGGAATCAGAATTTTTTTTTCCAAGTTGGAGCTTTCTTGGGATAGATTATGCTGGTAATTCAAGAGGTCTTCCTACAATTGTTTCTCCTTTGTGTAATTTGATTGATTCCTTTTCCCTTCCTTGAGTTATTTTTAGAAATATTTTCATTTTGGAATTGAATCAAAGGCTTACTATTGTAAACATCTATGGTTCATATGAAGGAAGAGAGGATTTATGGTCTTGTCTCTTTGGCTTGTAGGGTTCAAGGTTTGATGATATAATTATTGGAGGAGACTTAAATTTTTCTAGGGAGGATATTTGGGGGTATGTGGTTAGAGAACACAAATCGCCCCCCTCTTTCGAGATCAAACTGAATGTCATGGATTGATTGATATTGAACTACTGTTAATTTAGCCTGCTTAGATAAAGAATAGGAAAGGGGAGGATGGAATTGTAAAACATCTTGATCACTTTTTAGCATCTCTAGATTTGTTGAGAAATGTATGGTTATACTAAACATGGGTGGTTGTAGTTCGGTCTTCCATTCATTATCCTATTATTCTCAATTTTTTTCAAGCCACACAGAGGCTTGGATTTCCTTTCAAATATAATTGAACTTGGGAAGAATTGGAGGAGTTCAAATTTTTTGTTCATGCTAATTGGAAAGCATATCGACATGATCCTTCTACTTTAGTGAGTTCCCAATTTGTTTCAAATATGAAACAACTAAAGAGTTGTGTCAATTTGAGCGTAAGGTGCAACCTAATATTAAATTCTCTTAGAGGTTTTTGGGATTATTACCACACTATAAATTCATAAGAAAATTTAAAGAGATTATACTACTAACTCCTATGGAAATAGATCATTGTAAAGCTTGGGTATTTTTTGATGGAGCATGCCAAGGTCTAGAATATATTTGTGGAGATGGATTCTTACTACATTTCTCAATCAATATTTGTATTCCTAAAAATATTAATTTGGGTTGTGGCATGAACAATCGAGCAAATTTCATGAATTTATTCTACTTGTTAAAATGTGCAAAGGATTATTATTCATATACAATTTAAATATTTGGATAATCACTCTTAACAATCAATTAGATGTTGGGTCTGTTTGGGATTGAAAGTGTGGATTTGTTGATGTTGGTGAAACGCTTAAAACTCATTTCTAAACCCTTCCAGTCTATCGGCTTTAAGCATATTTTTCATGAGAATAATGGTCTCACCAATTTATTTTCAAAAGAATCATTGCACTTCTAGTCTTACATTATGGTTCTATTGGAATTCTCAAAAGGGGAGCTCATCTCTAGGTGAGAGGAATTTCTTTTTTGATCTGGGGTGATGATGAATGATGTTGATGCTTTGTTTAAGTATAGATTTTGGAACACTACAGGATATAGTTTTTGAACTCATGTTATATTATTTTAATACGAATTATGAATGTGTCTCTGGCATCTAAAGAATGTAATTTTTCCTACTTGAAATAGAAGTTACAGTTTTTTTCAAGGGGAGAAAAAGTAAAATCATCCCTAAACTGAAAAATGTCAATATCTAAGTGAGAGAATATTCCTAAATTTGTAACTCAACTACAAAAGTGTTTATTTTCTTGAAAAATTTATAAGGAACAGTTTTTATATATGTCCACCACTATTGATAGTTCTGAGATCCATGCCATCCTTCACAATAACGTTGTCCTACACTTCTATCCTTGTAGAAATACCTACCATGTGCATCATGCTACTTGTAAATACTTGAGCATGAAGTCTAGGGTCAAAAATATTAGAAGGTTTTCATCCTACCTTGATAGGAAATTGAGGTTGTGATTGATTTCCATGATAGTCTTCCTCCATTCTTCTCCACATAAACATGTTGTTCATATCAAGATGTCCCTAGTTTAAATACAGAGTAGTATATGGCATGTGAATATGGCTATTAACATCAACATAATGGTCAATATGGTTATTGTTTGATCCCTATACAAGGTTTTAGTTTGAGAATTTTTGAGCCTAGCTTGGTTGCTATATCGATACTTCTTGTCCAACCATTCTATTGGAAAATTTATTATCTACATGTCATGGGCCTCCTAGGAAACCTCTACCATTGGTCTAAAATTGATTCATCTTATTTTGGAGCCAGATACTCACAATGTTTTGGAATTGCAATGGGTGATGGGGCTCAAAATCAACCATGTAAAACCAAAGTAAACTATGGTCAAACATTACCAAACATGGTCAACCATAGTCTAACTTGGTCAACCATGAGCAACCATAGTAAAATATCATAACATTTCATTATTAATTATAATGATATTTTAATTGACAAATCTACTAAAATTTGTAAACTAGCACAACCATATAATTAAAAGTGGTTGGTATACGATGATGAAATCCATTTTTTACCTTTCAAAACTAATGGCACCAATTGGTATATATCAACCACTTTTAATTATGTGCTTGTGATAATGAATACTATTTTGGATGCACACAATATGATTAATCATAAAGATAATAATGCATACTTTGATCATTATAATTTAGGAGCAAGGAGGATACACATAATCCTCCATAATTATAAAGAAAATAAACTTCAGCATTTTTTTTACTTATTTATAATTTTAAAGACAACATTATTAGAAGGAAGATGATTTTCACTAATGAATTTCTACAATTAGGGTTTTTTGTCTTGGTTGCTTGGCTAAAGTAAGTTAATTTTCCACAATTTATCTTTATGTTGTTATGTTATATGATAAATATTTCTTCTTTATACTAGAAGTCTTGCTTGGTAATACCCTAGCAGAGGAGCATAAGTTCTTCCTCCTCTCACAAGGTTATTCTTGTTCAAAATTGATTAAATATCCTTACTAGTGTTAGCATCCTAAATCCATAAAGTGATATCACTTTAGGATTTTATCCCTAGACACTTGATCTCTTGATCTAGTTGAATTATTAAGAAGGGAGAAAAGGTTTCTAGAGCATAAAAGTGCTTGCATTTTAGCAATCCTTCTACTTAAGGTTTAAACCCTAAGGCCCTAATGTGCTAGCACCTTAGATTTTAAGCCCTATATCTTAGTCTTTTGTATAAAAATATTCAATGAATGTTGTATTTTTGTTGTAAACACTCCATATCCCTTAAAGCAATTGATTTTACACCTCTCTTATGGTTAAATTAATCAATAAACACTTTGTTTTAATTCTCTCAATTTCTCTATTGGATTTGTTAACACTAACACTAACGCTAACACTCACTAACTTGCTAGTAGAATTGATATTGTTGAAAATTTTTGTTACAACCACCTTATAACACCTTAATTTTGTTTCATACACTCTTGTAAAGGTGGCCTAAATTGCTCAAAATGTCTCCTAAGAAATTGGATAATGTTCTATGTGATGCATGCTTAATTTTGTTGGTCAATTGTTGAAATTCCAAGATATTTTTGTTGGAGTTACTTCACACACACCTAGGATTTATTTTTCCTAAGTTTTTTACTTTTTTATTATTTATAATTAGTCATTATCCAGTATCCTATAATTTAGGGGAGAATATTCCACCTCGATACTATTCTCTTTCAATTTACACTTCAATTTGACTAGTTGAGTTGAGTTTAGATGTTGCATTGGTTTTGTCACCATGCAACATTGGTATCATCACCATGCTAATTCGACCTTGCCTTGGTATCATCATGTAACACACCCATTACGTGGCTAGAAATTTTTTGTCTTTTTCCATCTTTTCACCGAGGAACAGAATCCCCTGAATACCTATGGGGCCTGATACAGACCCTGCCATCCCTTATTTGTGCTTATATGATTGGTGGCTATGACCACAGGCCTTATCAGAGAGGTGCTTGTCGGCTTTCGCGATTCAGGAAATCGCGATGCATTTTTTTTTTCTCTTGTCTTTCGAAGGGTTGAAAACCCAAAACGGATCTAACCGCTTAATGAGATTAATAGCACCCCAGGTTAAGTCTGGGTACTCTACCCTCTGGGATTTCGCATACCAAAATTTTTGGGGGTGCAATGACAGGAGGACTTATCATCTGGTATCCCGGGTGATGAAACACTGAAAAACCATATCTCATCTGCACTATTATTATTATTATTTTGGGGTTTCACACTTCGGGTTTTCGAGATTGGTGGGTATAAGAGAGCTTGCCAATAGGTATCTCGAGTATCGAATTACCGAAACCCCCAATACTATTTGTGCTAAGCCATTTCAGCACTTCCCCTTTTGGTATTTCATATTAAGTGAGAACAAGAGGTCTCACTCCTAGGTTTCCCGAAAGCCGAAAACATTGAGTCATCAAAAATCTAAACATGCTCCACTATTTTGGGGTTTCTTCCATCGGGATTTTGCAAATCAGGGTTTTGAGACTGGAGAATACATGGGGCCCACACTTAGGTACCCCGGGTGATGAAATACTGAAGTCTAACAACTTCTCCATGCCCTATTTTTCGGGACTTCGTAAGTCAGGATTTCAGGACTTGCAAGTACAAGGGAAAGTTACCCTTGGGTCTTCCGGGTTCCGAAAAGACAAAATGTTGAATCAAGTCACACTATGCCAAATTTGGGAATCCGCAAGTCGAGTTTCGCATATCGAAACTTTTCGATACTAGAGGACAAAGCTTCACGCTCCTCGACTACCTAAATGTCGAAAAGCCAATACACCCTCTCATCATGCACTTGACCAAATTTGGGTTTCGTCGTTCGATATTTCACAACTACTGGGTACAAGGGAACTTATCCTTGAATATCCCGGTTCCTGAAATATCGAAAATCAATACTTATCCATGCCGATCCAATTTGGGGTTTCGCAAATCGAAGTTTCACAATGTGCACCAATAGGGGATCTCGCACCTAGATCTTCCGGGAGCCAAAAATATGAAATACAAACTCTTAAACCTTGTTATCCACATTTTTGGTTATCGAGATGATAATGACATGGTGATGGAAGATCTAACTCTTCATTAAGATCATTTTCATGAAGGAAGTTACACTTATCAACTTCTCAAAATCACACTTTTGGAAATAGTACGCAGGTTGCATATATACTATCCTGCGGAAATACTTGATTTCCGCATGCTGCATTCAGCCTGACTGTGGAGTTTCCGCACTG
>JASDQU010418657.1:0-10229 GCA_032191745.1 Picea mariana
TATACTCTCATCCATTATTTGTCCTTAAAAACCTTGATCTTCTTCCCCGTCAAGTTCTCTTCCTGAGCCTTGAACTCCTGGAACCATTCTTCTTAATACTAGCAAAGCCCTGTAATGCAAGTGAGCGAATTTCTGAGGCCATAATTCACATAAACTGATATTGTCATGTACCAATGCCTGGGATGCACGTCCAGATAATTTGTACAATCCTCCCTCTTGAACACCAATCACTCCTATTGAGTCTATGCTCGAGCCCTTAGTCCATACAAGGGACCTGACCATCCACAAATGCAACTTTGTAACCTCTATCCTCCAATGCTGAGATAGAGAGTAGGTTCTTCCTTAATCAACAATACTACTATACAAGGTCTAGTCCTTAGACCTCTTGTCCCTGCCCTTGTTGTTGCGGCTTCCATAAATAGGGTTGCGGCTGAGGGTCGGCTTGCTCCTCAAGCATGCGGCTTCCCTCCTTTAGCATCCAGCCCTTCCCCTAGGCTTCGACCTCCTCTCCTACACTCCACAACTGCTCCTCAAGGTGTAAGGGAGGCCTACAGCCTTACTAGGCATGCTCCATCAAGGTACCTACCCAAACAAGGAAGAGATTGCTGAAATCCGAGGCTTAATGGTCTCTCTTCATGGCTGGAAAATGTCATCTCGGACCTCGTATTCCTCCACGATAACCTGCCCGAAACAAGAGCCAAAACAAAAGACAAGAACAACACTTTTCTAGTGTTGTGAGTCGTGACTAATCATTCTTCCACGGTAACAAACCTGGAACAAGAACAAGAAAAAGTACAACACTCTTCTAGTGTTGTAGCCAACAATAGATCTATGATTGTGCAGACGAAAATTTCAACAAAGCTCTCATACCATGTTGAATTTTTCAATTTCCAGATTTGATAATTATTTCCTTATGATATCAGACAGAATTGTATGCCACTGTTATCCTAGAATAATTACACATTGAAAATCTCAACCAAAAATAACTGCAGCGAAAACAACAGAATCATGGAAAGATAGCCATGCACAGTAGACACAATATTTTACCTTGGGAAACCCAACCTTGGGAGAAAACCCAACAACTTTTCTTAAGAAGAAATCAATCAAAGTTTTATCACCATTTACATGAAGAAACCCAGCACAAGATAATTGTGCCCTTGTATGAGGAAGATCCCTCAAGGATAGCGCACCACCAGAGAACTGCTAAGATACTACAAAAAACAATGCACCTTGAAGATAGCGCAGCAGGCAACTGGGAACTGCGCACTGCAACAGACCACTGGGGACTGCGCACTGCAACTGGCAACTCGGAACTGCGCAACTGGCTAAAGCACACTTGAAGAGAAGAGTTGTATTGTGTGTCAAGTGAAATGATCCAACCTTTATTTATACAGTTCGAGTCACCTTCAATTTCCTTGTGGGGCCGACTTCTTATTTTGTCTTCAATTTCTTCTTTAATGCTTTATGGGATTTCTTCAATGGTTTGTCTTGTCTTCTTGTCATTTCTTCTTCACTAGAAAAGTTGTCCATGAGCCTTGTTGATGTATTATCTCCTCACATGCATGTCTAATTAATATAGGGCTCTAATGTTGAGTACATTCACTGAGAAGCCCCTCATCATAAGGGGTCTCTAGAGCCTACATCTTCAACATTAGTCTAGACTTGTAAACAAGTCAAACCTGCCCTATAAAAATAGATCACTCCATCCTGGAGCAGGCAATGTGAGAGAATCCCGAATCTTTATCACTCATCAAATCAGCATGACTACTAGGAGAAAGACTACACCTGGGCCATTCACCACTAGCCAAATCAGCATGGCCCCGTGAGTGAATGTATCATTCTCCCTTGGTCAAATCAGCATGATCAATCTGTGAGAAGGTCTACCTGATGCTACTAATTGGAGAAACATCAACATCCTGGGCCATTCACCACTAGCCAAATCAGCATGGCCCCGTGAGTGAATGTATCATCCTCCCTTGGTCAAATCAGCATGACCAATCTGGGAGAATGTCTGCCCGATGCTGAAACATCAACAAGAGAATATGATTGTTGTGAAAGGTCACTACCCCAATGTTTTACTGCACTTTTACAGTTACATACCCTTAATAATTTTAAGTGATATTTCTTATGACCGAAGATGGAAAGGATATTGAAAGAATGATGGAGAAATGCACTCTTTGCAACATTGCAAAATCAACCTTTGCCTTTGCCAAGAAGACCTCAAAGGCAATTAACATGGACTTCTTGGGAGGAGTATAAATTGCACTTATTTGTAATGTACTCCACAATGATGGTGATCTAGATCCCTTTTAAGAAAATTATTATAGAGAAACAAACTGCATAGTTCTGTTCTTTCAGTTTCAAGAGGTATGGACACATTTTGTTTTATCTCATACTTGATATCCAAAGAAAATTTTGGACCACGCTGTCCACACTGATAGATACTAGGCTGAAAAGAAAGTATAGATGGACAGATAAATGTGATAAATAGGAGAGTAGTACAATTCTTGAGAATATTCAGCCAAAACATCCCAAAACTTGAGATAAATTCATTGGGTATGTTTAACCCAGCTAGAAAATAGTGATATAGAACCATGTATTTGTATTAGAAGAATGTTAGAAAATTACATTTGATATCAGCGGAGATTCCAGCTAACCACAAGCTTTGAGATTTAAGCAACAATGTCATTAAAGTTCGGAGAGAACTATATAGTTCCTTAGAGAAAGCTTAACAAAGGTCTAAGGCTTGGGATGATAAACGTAGAGTCGATAACAAGTTTCAAGTGTGAGACCAAGTATGGTTATATCTCCCAAAAGAAAGGTTGAAGGGTAAAAATTTAAAACCCAAGCCCCTCAGGTATGGTCCATTCAAATTGATTGAGCAAATAGGAGAAAAGGCTCTTCACATTCATATCTCCATTTATGGGTGTAAATCTAGTTTTCAATGTACAACAACTTAAGTTTATGAACTCTCAATGCTGGATCTGGATAAAGGGAAAAATTATTGCACTAATAGAAGACGACATGCCAAATTCCTTCGATGCATTGGAGGTAGACTCTATTCTTTAAAAGAAATAATGACTGAACAAGACGGTACTGTGCATAGTATAAAGTTGGAATCAAAGGAACAACAGACTTGACATCAGTTTCCTCATTTCAACTCAATGATGGAGAGACCAAGTCCCAAGGTGAAAGGCCTTATCTAGCTCCGCTCAAGAAGAATGTAAACAGAATAAAATAAAAAACTTGTTGGGTGGGGAACTTTTTAAACTCAAATCTGTAGCATAGCAGCTTGAGTCCTTCACCAACTGCACCACCGCAACTGGGGAAAAAAAGACTCTTACAGTAAGTGGGCAGAATCTGTAGCAGACTTTTGCAGGTCTTAATAGGGATGGAAAGTGCAAAATTAGCTCCTACATAAAAAACGAGACCCATTCAAATTACAAACCCTTTATAAATAATGCAATGTTGCTACAAATTATTTACATCAATGATCATGTCCATTAAAGAGAATAGAACCTCAGAAAAAATTAAACGTTTCATCAAGATTCTAAATAGATTTACATGCAAGTATATGGAGTCTACTAATTGCTTTTAATGAATTTTGGATAATAATATAGTCTCTTTATCTTCCATGCTTTTATGGAGAATCTGCATTAGAATTCAGAGGTCTTCAGCCTTGTCCAATGAACACATTTCTCTTCTAACTTATAAATAAGAATCCGTCAATAAAATCGGTTTTGGTAATTTTTGAGACTATTACGGTTTCTTTGTCTTCCGTGCTATCTATCAATGTTCAACACTTTTCAGCCCTACCCATTGAACTCGTTCTCTTTTAGAGTAGAATTGGTATCCACCAATAAAGCCGAATAAAGTTCCCACCAGGAATAAGCCGCCTGCCTTCAAAAACCAAATGCCGCTGGAAAATGCCTTCTTAACACCTTTCAAACGGATCTCTAAAACATCATGGACCCGTCCATCATGATTCCCAATATAGGAAAGTGTCAATGCTTCCCTCGTTGCATATAGTCTTGTATAACCAAACTCACTGCTTCGGTAAAGAGATCTAACAGGTTGTGGAAAGATGGGATCTGTTGGGTGATCAGGCCTAGGTTCCCATTTTGGTTGCCAGTCTTGTCCAGCCATTCCAATTACAACATGTACTGGAAGATCAGCTTCACTGTCTATGCTTCCACACGACAAGTTTTTCAGTGGACAAAACCTCTCATACTTGTGAACATGGCCCCATAAGACAAGATTGACTCCATACTTAACTAAAAGGGGCTCTAAGTGCTCCATCATTTTTTCCCGTAGAGGTGCATCTCTTAGTTCATAGTTAGTGGTATACATGGGACGGTGACCTTGAAATACCACAAATGGAGTCTTGTTTCTATCAACCTTTTTCAAATCTTGCTCTATGAAAGCATATTGATCACTTCCTTCTAAAAAATTAGTTTCAGTGGACATATACAAGAAATGTACAACTCCCAAGTCAAATGAATAGTAAAGATTTTTTGTTGATGGGGCAGTGTTACCAGTTGGAAAAGAAGAATTACCCGGCATATGAAACTTAAGGCTGTAAGGGACCCCACATTCACCACCTCCATCAGTTCCATACACTGTGGCTGCCCATTCAGGTTTCCATGGTTGTAATGGCCAGTCATACTCATGATTCCCTATACATACATGATAAGGAACCTTGGATGCAAGAGGCTCAATCTGCGTAAAGAATGCATCCCATAGCCATGCATAGCCTCTGGCATAGCTGATATCACCAATATGAGAAATAAATGTAGCTTTATCCCCAAGTTCTTCAAGGTCACGCTTCAGCCATTTGACTGTAAGCTTGCTCTCTTCCTGGATCCAGAGAAAAGTTCTGTACGGTACCGACACTCCCATATCGCCAAAAAGGAATGCAACAGTTTCATCTGAATCTTTATCTGAAGATACAAAACTCTGAATTGAACTCCAGCCACCCTCATCGCTTCCAACCTGTAAAGCAAAAGGTGTATTTACAATCTCTTACATAGAAATTAAAAGATCGTCTTCAAAGCTCAACATTGCTGACTTAGGTCTGAAACACATCAGAAAATATTTGGCCGAAAAAGCATATCTACGCTCACTTGATTTACAAATGTCAAATCCATAACCACACTATGCCTGCTGAAATATTTATTTTTTATACAAGACTGAAAGATTATTGAAACCATAGTCACAGGAAATGGGAAACATTGTCCACGAAACAGATTTCTGTAAGTTTTATTTCTAAACTTGTGCAACACCAAATGGTCTCATATAGAAGTTATGACCTCAATTAGAAGTTTTCAAATCAGAAATCTAGAATCTTCAAATTTTATGCTAAATACAAAAAGGGAAGAAAGAGAATAAAACCATGACAAATAGGATTCAAACCATTTAATCTGGACATCTATCCTATGACAGGTTATAGATGGAATGACTATCACATATATAGTTATACATTTATATTTATGCAATGGTGAGGTGTCTTTGAGTGGTAACGTGGGAATCTTTGTTATTGTAAATTTTAAAATCTTGGGAAAAACAAATAACTAGCATAGATTCATCTGAATCCTGGATCTATTAAACACCAAGAGGGATTAAAAAAAAAACAGGTGCAAAACTCTTGGTGCTGAAAAGATTCTGGTTAAGATGGGCCTATGCTAATTTATATTTTTTATTTTTTATTTTTTATTTTTTATTGTTTGCATCCGCTGTCAACTCATGTTTTCTACCTTGAAATTAGATATTGTACATCAATGTTTTTCATTTTATATTTTATTAGCATTACCCACGTAGGTACATGCACAGGGACCTCTTCCACCCTGAGCTGTAAGAGCACATTGCTTCTCTCAGTGCAACAAGAACATTTTTTGAATTTTAATCATATAAATACCCAGTGATTTGACTTCTTCTCAAAATTTGTATTCTATTCCTCTGTGTATTGAGAAAACCAATTTCTGCAGAAATCGCAAAAATCAATAGGGTTTTCTGCCTGAAACCATAGTGACAAAATACAGGCATTTTGCTAGCTGGAGGTTTTTTTCCCCTCTTCTGTTGACCATATTAAAATGACTGAAAAATGACCAAGTCAGTCTGACTCAGTCAACAGTTCCAGTGTCCAGACCAGACTTCAAACTAGGGCTAAAACAAAGATTTTTTTTGCTCAATATTTACATGATATGGTTTCGGGATGATAAGCATTAAAATTTTGTTGTAAACATGGTTTTCTTATGATGAATTTTAAAATTATCAATGAAAATCATTATCATTTTTTACATTTTTAAATTGTGCAATTTACTGTTCTCTTTACAAATCTCATCAGTTGACCCTTTTTTTCTGCATTTCAGGTCCACCATATACCATGAATCGCCATAGCTTTTTTTGGGAAAATGTTTCTTATATTACATTATAAAAACATTTTTTTACATCAAGTGTTGGATTTGAGAGCCAGAGGCTGTCCAAAATGATTTCCTCACTGAACACGGAATAGAAAAGAAAAGGCAACACATTGCCAATGCTTAAGGGGTCTGATTTTGCATTATGAAGGAATGATTTAGCATTACAGAGGTCTAATTGGAGATACAGCGAACTATTTGTGCCCAAAAGCATTGCAGGGATCTGATTTTAGGTTGTAGGTACTAGGGGTCTGACTCTATCTGGCAGAGATCTAGTTCTGTGTCGAAGGGTCTAATCTTGCACTTCAGAGGGATGACTTGAGTTACATGGGTCTGACTTTGTAGAATTCTGATTTGGTGCCTAGCTGTTACCCAGCAAACTCTGAAACTTTTCATTTATTTTTTGGAAGGTAGCTTTAAATGTTGACAACCTCATCATTACAGGGTACAACAGAAAAGTGACATGAAGGTGAGCTGCATGAAGCCTTTGAAATTATATATTCGAGCCTCTGTTTCATTATTTTCTATAAGTGGAAGTATGGCATACAGATGACAACATTGTCATGTCCC
Organism: Picea mariana; assembly: GCA_032191745.1. NCBI lineage: Eukaryota > Viridiplantae > Streptophyta > Pinopsida > Pinales > Pinaceae > Picea > Picea mariana. Next base: position 6,987 of record JASDQU010418657.1, read on the forward strand.
AAACTAAATATGCATTGGAGATACTAAAAGGTTTAATATGGTTGCTTGTAAGTTTGTGACAACTCCTAATGAAACAAGGATGGAGTTACCAACTAGTTGAAGACTCAGAGCCAATGGATGCAACATTATTTAAGGCAACTGGTAGGGCGTCTGATCTAACTTTTCACTACCAGGCCAGATCTGAGTTTTGCTGTTGGAATTGTTTTAACAAAGTAACTCAAATATAGCCTGGTAGGGAATCTGATCTACCTTACGACTACTACACCAGATCTGAGTTATGTTGTTGAAATTGTTTCACAATTCATGGCATGTCCTAAAGATGTACATTGGAAGGCAACAAAAGGAATCCTGAACTACGTAAAGGGGATGATGTCCTATGGCCTTGAGTATCCATAGTGATATCTTCAAGCTGGTTCGGCAAACCATCTAAGATTGAGCAGGTTGTGTCAACTAAAAAAAAACTACCACAAGTTTCTAAGTTAGTAAGGAGCAACCAGTTGTTGCATTGTCTTCCACAGAAGCATACTACATAGTACCAAGCAGCAGTGAGTTCGCTTGTAAAACAATATATCTCAGGATGGTTCTCAATGACAAGAACCTTCACCAAGCTCAAGCCATATCTCTCTTTTGTGAAAACTGAAGTATTAATTCAACTCAAAAAAATCATGTATTCCATAAGAACCAATCATATTGTGATCCACAGCTATTAAATCAGATAGCAAGTAAAGATCCAAGGAAAAATCAGATAGCAAGTAAAGGACAAAACATTGAAACATTATATATAAGAAGAAAGATCAGCTAGCAAACACCTTCAAGAAGGCATTAAGCAAGGACAGGTTTCAGAGGTTCAGGGAGATGCTTCTTGCAAGGAAAACAAAATGTTCAATAAGTAACACCCAACTTTTATAGGTGCCCTATGATTTACAAAAAAAGTATTGGCTTGAAATCAGAATTGTGTGAGAAAACTTAAAAAGTAAAAGCTAAAAACAATTTTAAGATACAAAAGACTGTTTTGGGTTACATCTACTTTAGGCTAGAGATCTATCTTTTTCACCAACAACCAATTTTAAAACAATTTTGTATTATTAAAGAAGGGGAAAAAAAGCATTGGATTATGGGGATTGGGTTCACCTAGTCCAATTTTAGACAGGGGAAGGACAGAGTTCAAGCGAGATTGGATCGTGGGTAGACTTCAGGATGGTATCACATTTTCAGGATGTCAGCTTTTGATGGATGTATTCATAGAGGTTATTGGATCAGATCACCTACCCATTCAGACTGTTATCTTTGCGGGATATGCAGTGGAATCGAGACCACCTTCCTTGTTTAAGCTTAATGTATCACACCTGGAATCCCTTGGCTTCCATGTTATCATCCATCGTGTTTGGAATCTCATCCCTTGTCCTATTGGGGATAGGGGTTGGATTCTTTGATAGGAGATTGTCATTTGTCAGACTATCAAATTTGTGAGAAGGTGGGGGAGAATGATGGCTCGTAGATGTTGTGGGGTGTTGTGGCAAGCTAGGCAAAGGCTGAGGAGGTGCATATCTTCCTGGAACCTTCATAACTCTATTCTCCAAGAAGACACAACTCATTTGGAGTTGGTGGTGCAAAGAGGGAAGTACATTGTCAAAGGGGCTAGGATTTGTTCCCAATTACATTGGATTCAAGAGGGGGATAAGGGCTCGGGCTCCAAATTCTTCTTTGACTTCTTAAAGAAGAAAGTGGTAGTTGACAAGGTGCTTGCCCTTTGTAGACCTAATGGTTCTCTTCAAGAGGACCCTGCTGAGATCAAAAGTATGTTTGGGCTTCCTTTCTAGAATATTTTTTCACCTCATGCTCTAATGGATTGGGTTGTGGCTGCTAGAAATTCCTGCTATCAGGTGATCCCTCATAAAGTCCTAGTTGGAGACTGTGATAGGTTGGACAATGAATTAACGATGGATGAGTTATTTGGCCCTTTGTTTGATGAAGAATGGAAAATCCCCAGGCATGGATGACTTGTCGTGTGGTTTTTACAATGCAAGATGCAATGCAGTAGAGGACGATTTATGCTTCTTGGCATCTGCGGCCTTCTCTTCAGGTCATTTGACAGAGTCCTTTATCTGAGGGTTGATTAAGCTAATTACAAAGAATGTCTCCAGAGACTCCATAGGGGGATGGGGACCTATCACCTTGCTAGGGGTAGCTTACAATATCCTGGCCAAGGTTGTAGCTATTGGAGTTTGTAATGTTGCAAGGAAGATTGTTTGGAGGGAACAAACAGGTTTTGTGCCGGACCAGTTTAACTTGGACATAACGATCTTAGCATGGGAGGCCATGGAGTAGGCTAGGGAGATTGATCAACAAGTTCTCTTCTTGAAGATTGACTTTCACAAAGCCTATGATCGGATTGACTAGTCCTCCATCACTAAGATGTTGACTTGTCTTGGATTTGGCCTGCAATGTCTCGAGATGGTGAATACCCCTTTTTCTAGTGCCTGAATTTTTGTATTAGTGAACTCCTTGTACTCCTTGCAAAAGTTGTACTCCATTCCACATCAGTGCCATGAAAAGTTGTACATAATGCACAATGGGTATCCTTCGATGTTGAAGGCTAGTGAATTCGTAGGTTGCACAGTGTTTTCTAAGTGCGGGTGTCATAAGCACAAACAGTTCCGCAAAAATTGAAGAGGAGAACCTATCATTGAAGAAGCAATTAAATGACAACAAGGATCAAGAGGTCCTACACCACCCCCCTAGCGACTCCCTCCATGCAGAGATTATTGACCTTAAAAAAAAGCAGGAGGAGATCAGGTCTCAACAGGCTGCCTTCAAACACGAAATAGAAACACACATCACTTCATGGGCACAAGTCGTTAGAGGCAGGGAGAAAGCTCCTCCCCCTCCTCTAGCAGCGGTAGAGGAGGTAGTACAAGCTAAACTCATGGAGGAATGAGCTACACGAGCATGGGAAATAAATCTCAAAGTGAGAGGATTCCCTCTACCTCTTCCATCCGCAGATCCCATGGTGACTGGAACCTCATTCCTTAGAGATACTCTGGATCTTCAAGATGTGACCCTCGATTGAGCATGATTGGGTCTGATTCCACTCTCTTTCTCTGATTCAGGTCTGCAACTGATTGACTCCGGGATCTCAGAGCCAAGCGAAAGTTGTTTTCACTCCCCAGTAAGATCTCCCTCAACGAAGATCTCACCAAATCACAAGTTGTGGAGCTCAAACACTTACAGTTGCACGATAGG
>JASDQU010418660.1:0-10229 GCA_032191745.1 Picea mariana
CCTATCGTGCAACTGTAAGTGTTTGAGCTCCACAACTTGTGATTTGGTGAGATCTTCGTTGAGGGAGATCTTACTGGGGAGTGAAAACAACTTTCGCTTGGCTCTGAGATCCCGGAGTCAATCAGTTGCAGACCTGAATCAGAGAAAGAGAGTGGAATCAGACCCAATCATGCTCAATCGAGGGTCACATCTTGAAGATCCAGAGTATCTCTAAGGAATGAGGTTCCAGTCACCATGGGATCTGCGGATGGAAGAGGTAGAGGGAATCCTCTCACTTTGAGATTTATTTCCCATGCTCGTGTAGCTCATTCCTCCATGAGTTTAGCTTGTACTACCTCCTCTACCGCTGCTAGAGGAGGGGGAGGAGCTTTCTCCCTGCCTCTAACGACTTGTGCCCATGAAGTGATGTGTGTTTCTATTTCGTGTTTGAAGGCAGCCTGTTGAGACCTGATCTCCTCCTGCTTTTTTTTAAGGTCAATAATCTCTGCATGGAGGGAGTCGCTAGGGGGGTGGTGTAGGACCTCTTGATCCTTGTTGTCATTTAATTGCTTCTTCAATGATAGGTTCTCCTCTTCAATTTTTGCGGAACTGTTTGTGCTTATGACACCCGCACTTAGAAAACACTGTGCAACCTACGAATTCACTAGCCTTCAACATCGAAGGATACCCATTGTGCATTATGTACAACTTTTCATGGCACTGATGTGGAATGGAGTACAACTTTTGCAAGGAGTACAAGGAGTTCACTAATACAAAAATTCAGGCACTAGAAAAAGGGGTATTCACCATCTCGAGACATTGCAGGCCAAATCCAAGACAAGTCAACATCTTAGTGATGGAGGACTAGTCAATCCGATCATAGGCTTTGTGAAAGTCAATCTTCAAGAAGAGAACTTGTTGATCAATCTCCCTAGCCTACTCCATGGCCTCCCATGCTAAGATCGTTATGTCCAAGTTAAACTGGTCCGGCACAAAACCTGTTTGTTCCCTCCAAACAATCTTCCTTGCAACATTACAAACTCCAATAGCTACAACCTTGGCCAGGATATTGTAAGCTACCCCTAGCAAGGTGATAGGTCCCCATCCCCCTATGGAGTCTCTGGAGACATTCTTTGTAATTAGCTTAATCAACCCTCAGATAAAGGACTCTGTCAAATGACCTGAAGAGAAGGCCGCAGATGCCAAGAAGCATAAATCGTCCTCTACTGCATTGCATCTTGCATTGTAAAAACCACACGACAAGTCATCCATGCCTGGGGATTTTCCATTCTTCATCAAACAAAGGGCCAAATAACTCATCCATCGTTAATTCATTGTCCAACCTATCACAGTCTCCAACTAGGACTTTATGAGGGATCACCTGATAGCAGGAATTTCTAGCAGCCACAACCCAATCCATTAGAGCATGAGGTGAAAAAATATTCTAGAAAGGAAGCCCAAACATACTTTTGATCTCAGCAGGGTCCTCTTGAAGAGAACCATTAGGTCTACAAAGGGCAAGCACCTTGTCAACTACCACTTTCTTCTTTAAGAAGTCAAAGAAGAATTTGGAGCCCGAGCCCTTATCCCCCTCTTGAATCCAATGTAATTGGGAACAAATCCTAGCCCCTTTGACAATGTACTTCCCTCTTTGCACCACCAACTCCAAATGAGTTGTGTCTTCTTGGAGAATAGAGTTATGAAGGTTCCAGGAAGATATGCACCTCCTCAGCCTTTGCCTAGCTTGCCACAACACCCCACAACATCTACGAGCCATCATTCTCCCCCACCTTCTCACAAATTTGATAGTCTGACAAATGACAATCTCCTATCAAAGAATCCAACCCCTATCCCCAATAGGACAAGGGATGAGATTCCAAACACGATGGATGATAACATGGAAGCCAAGGGATTCCAGGTGTGATACATTAAGCTTAAACAAGGAAGGTGGTCTCGATTCCACTGCATATCCCGCAAAGATAACAGTCTGAATGGGTAGGTGATCTGATCCAATAACCTCTATGAATACATCCATCAAAAGCTGACATCCTGAAAATGTGATACCATCCTGAAGTCTACCCACGATCCAATCTCGCTTGAACTCTGTCCTTCCCCTGTCTAAAATTGGACTAGGTGAACCCAATCCCCATAATCCAATGCTTTTTTTCCCCTTCTTTAATAATACAAAATTGTTTTAAAATTGGTTGTTGGTGAAAAAGATAGATCTCTAGCCTAAAGTAGATGTAACCCAAAACAGTCTTTTGTATCTTAAAATTGTTTTTAGCTTTTACTTTTTAAGTTTTCTCACACAATTCTGATTTCAAGCCAATACTTTTTTTGTAAATCATAGGGCACCTATAAAAGTTGGGTGTTACTTATTGAACATTTTGTTTTCCTTGCAAGAAGCATCTCCCTGAACCTCTGAAACCTGTCCTTGCTTAATGCCTTCTTGAAGGTGTTTGCTAGCTGATCTTTCTTCTTATATATAATGTTTCAATGTTTTGTCCTTTACTTGCTATCTGATTTTTCCTTGGATCTTTACTTGCTATCTGATTTAATAGCTGTGGATCACAATATGATTGGTTCTTATGGAATACATGATTTTTTTGAGTTGAATTAATACTTCAGTTTTCACAAAAGAGAGATATGGCTTGAGCTTGGTGAAGGTTCTTGTCATTGAGAACCATCCTGAGATATATTGTTTTACAAGCGAACTCACTGCTGCTTGGTACTATGTAGTATGCTTCTGTGGAAGACAATGCAACAACTGGTTGCTCCTTACTAACTTAGAAACTTGTGGTAGTTTTTTTTTAGTTGACACAACCTGCTCAATCTTAGATGGTTTGCCGAACCAGCTTGAAGATATCACTATGGATACTCAAGGCCATAGGACATCATCCCCTTTACGTAGTTCAGGATTCCTTTTGTTGCCTTCCAATGTACATCTTTAGGACATGCCATGAATTGTGAAACAATTTCAACAACATAACTCAGATCTGGTGTAGTAGTCGTAAGGTAGATCAGATTCCCTACCAGGCTATATTTGAGTTACTTTGTTAAAACAATTCCAACAGCAAAACTCAGATCTGGCCTGGTAGTGAAAAGTTAGATCAGACGCCCTACCAGTTGCCTTAAATAATGTTGCATCCATTGGCTCTGAGTCTTCAACTAGTTGGTAACTCCATCCTTGTTTCATTAGGAGTTGTCACAAACTTACAAGCAACCATATTAAACCTTTTAGTATCTCCAATGCATATTTAGTTTGGGACATGACAATGTTGTCATCTGTATGCCATACTTCCACTTATAGAAAATAATGAAACAGAGGCTCGAATATATAATTTCAAAGGCTTCATGCAGCTCACCTTCATGTCACTTTTCTGTTGTACCCTGTAATGATGAGGTTGTCAACATTTAAAGCTACCTTCCAAAAAATAAATGAAAAGTTTCAGAGTTTGCTGGGTAACAGCTAGGCACCAAATCAGAATTCTACAAAGTCAGACCCATGTAACTCAAGTCATCCCTCTGAAGTGCAAGATTAGACCCTTCGACACAGAACTAGATCTCTGCCAGATAGAGTCAGACCCCTAGTACCTACAACCTAAAATCAGATCCCTGCAATGCTTTTGGGCACAAATAGTTCGCTGTATCTCCAATTAGACCTCTGTAATGCTAAATCATTCCTTCATAATGCAAAATCAGACCCCTTAAGCATTGGCAATGTGTTGCCTTTTCTTTTCTATTCCGTGTTCAGTGAGGAAATCATTTTGGACAGCCTCTGGCTCTCAAATCCAACACTTGATGTAAAAAAATGTTTTTATAATGTAATATAAGAAACATTTTCCCAAAAAAAGCTATGGCGATTCATGGTATATGGTGGACCTGAAATGCAGAAAAAAAGGGTCAACTGATGAGATTTGTAAAGAGAACAGTAAATTGCACAATTTAAAAATGTAAAAAATGATAATGATTTTCATTGATAATTTTAAAATTCATCATAAGAAAACCATGTTTACAACAAAATTTTAATGCTTATCATCCCGAAACCATATCATGTAAATATTGAGCAAAAAAAATCTTTGTTTTAGCCCTAGTTTGAAGTCTGGTCTGGACACTGGAACTGTTGACTGAGTCAGACTGACTTGGTCATTTTTCAGTCATTTTAATATGGTCAACAGAAGAGGGGAAAAAAACCTCCAGCTAGCAAAATGCCTGTATTTTGTCACTATGGTTTCAGGCAGAAAACCCTATTGATTTTTGCGATTTCTGCAGAAATTGGTTTTCTCAATACACAGAGGAATAGAATACAAATTTTGAGAAGAAGTCAAATCACTGGGTATTTATATGATTAAAATTCAAAAAATGTTCTTGTTGCACTGAGAGAAGCAATGTGCTCTTACAGCTCAGGGTGGAAGAGGTCCCTGTGCATGTACCTACGTGGGTAATGCTAATAAAATATAAAATGAAAAACATTGATGTACAATATCTAATTTCAAGGTAGAAAACATGAGTTGACAGCGGATGCAAACAATAAAAAATAAAAAATAAAAAATAAAAAATATAAATTAGCATAGGCCCATCTTAACCAGAATCTTTTCAGCACCAAGAGTTTTGCACCTGTTTTTTTTTTAATCCCTCTTGGTGTTTAATAGATCCAGGATTCAGATGAATCTATGCTAGTTATTTGTTTTTCCCAAGATTTTAAAATTTACAATAACAAAGATTCCCACGTTACCACTCAAAGACACCTCACCATTGCATAAATATAAATGTATAACTATATATGTGATAGTCATTCCATCTATAACCTGTCATAGGATAGATGTCCAGATTAAATGGTTTGAATCCTATTTGTCATGGTTTTATTCTCTTTCTTCCCTTTTTGTATTTAGCATAAAATTTGAAGATTCTAGATTTCTGATTTGAAAACTTCTAATTGAGGTCATAACTTCTATATGAGACCATTTGGTGTTGCACAAGTTTAGAAATAAAACTTACAGAAATCTGTTTCGTGGACAATGTTTCCCATTTCCTGTGACTATGGTTTCAATAATCTTTCAGTCTTGTATAAAAAATAAATATTTCAGCAGGCATAGTGTGGTTATGGATTTGACATTTGTAAATCAAGTGAGCGTAGATATGCTTTTTCGGCCAAATATTTTCTGATGTGTTTCAGACCTAAGTCAGCAATGTTGAGCTTTGAAGACGATCTTTTAATTTCTATGTAAGAGATTGTAAATACACCTTTTGCTTTACAGGTTGGAAGCGATGAGGGTGGCTGGAGTTCAATTCAGAGTTTTGTATCTTCAGATAAAGATTCAGATGAAACTGTTGCATTCCTTTTTGGCGATATGGGAGTGTCGGTACCGTACAGAACTTTTCTCTGGATCCAGGAAGAGAGCAAGCTTACAGTCAAATGGCTGAAGCGTGACCTTGAAGAACTTGGGGATAAAGCTACATTTATTTCTCATATTGGTGATATCAGCTATGCCAGAGGCTATGCATGGCTATGGGATGCATTCTTTACGCAGATTGAGCCTCTTGCATCCAAGGTTCCTTATCATGTATGTATAGGGAATCATGAGTATGACTGGCCATTACAACCATGGAAACCTGAATGGGCAGCCACAGTGTATGGAACTGATGGAGGTGGTGAATGTGGGGTCCCTTACAGCCTTAAGTTTCATATGCCGGGTAATTCTTCTTTTCCAACTGGTAACACTGCCCCATCAACAAAAAATCTTTACTATTCATTTGACTTGGGAGTTGTACATTTCTTGTATATGTCCACTGAAACTAATTTTTTAGAAGGAAGTGATCAATATGCTTTCATAGAGCAAGATTTGAAAAAGGTTGATAGAAACAAGACTCCATTTGTGGTATTTCAAGGTCACCGTCCCATGTATACCACTAACTATGAACTAAGAGATGCACCTCTACGGGAAAAAATGATGGAGCACTTAGAGCCCCTTTTAGTTAAGTATGGAGTCAATCTTGTCTTATGGGGCCATGTTCACAAGTATGAGAGGTTTTGTCCACTGAAAAACTTGTCGTGTGGAAGCATAGACAGTGAAGCTGATCTTCCAGTACATGTTGTAATTGGAATGGCTGGACAAGACTGGCAACCAAAATGGGAACCTAGGCCTGATCACCCAACAGATCCCATCTTTCCACAACCTGTTAGATCTCTTTACCGAAGCAGTGAGTTTGGTTATACAAGACTATATGCAACGAGGGAAGCATTGACACTTTCCTATATTGGGAATCATGATGGACGGGTCCATGATGTTTTAGAGATCCGTTTGAAAGGTGTTAAGAAGGCATTTTCCAGCGGCATTTGGTTTTTGAAGGCAGGCGGCTTATTCCTGGTGGGAACTTTATTCGGCTTTATTGGTGGATACCAATTCTACTCTAAAAGAGAACGAGTTCAATGGGTAGGGCTGAAAAGTGTTGAACATTGATAGATAGCACGGAAGACAAAGAAACCGTAATAGTCTCAAAAATTACCAAAACCGATTTTATTGACGGATTCTTATTTATAAGTTAGAAGAGAAATGTGTTCATTGGACAAGGCTGAAGACCTCTGAATTCTAATGCAGATTCTCCATAAAAGCATGGAAGATAAAGAGACTATATTATTATCCAAAATTCATTAAAAGCAATTAGTAGACTCCATATACTTGCATGTAAATCTATTTAGAATCTTGATGAAACGTTTAATTTTTTCTGAGGTTCTATTCTCTTTAATGGACATGATCATTGATGTAAATAATTTGTAGCAACATTGCATTATTTATAAAGGGTTTGTAATTTGAATGGGTCTCGTTTTTTATGTAGGAGCTAATTTTGCACTTTCCATCCCTATTAAGACCTGCAAAAGTCTGCTACAGATTCTGCCCACTTACTGTAAGAGTCTTTTTTTCCCCAGTTGCGGTGGTGCAGTTGGTGAAGGACTCAAGCTGCTATGCTACAGATTTGAGTTTAAAAAGTTCCCCACCCAACAAGTTTTTTATTTTATTCTGTTTACATTCTTCTTGAGCGGAGCTAGATAAGGCCTTTCACCTTGGGACTTGGTCTCTCCATCATTGAGTTGAAATGAGGAAACTGATGTCAAGTCTGTTGTTCCTTTGATTCCAACTTTATACTATGCACAGTACCGTCTTGTTCAGTCATTATTTCTTTTAAAGAATAGAGTCTACCTCCAATGCATCGAAGGAATTTGGCATGTCGTCTTCTATTAGTGCAATAATTTTTCCCTTTATCCAGATCCAGCATTGAGAGTTCATAAACTTAAGTTGTTGTACATTGAAAACTAGATTTACACCCATAAATGGAGATATGAATGTGAAGAGCCTTTTCTCCTATTTGCTCAATCAATTTGAATGGACCATACCTGAGGGGCTTGGGTTTTAAATTTTTACCCTTCAACCTTTCTTTTGGGAGATATAACCATACTTGGTCTCACACTTGAAACTTGTTATCGACTCTACGTTTATCATCCCAAGCCTTAGACCTTTGTTAAGCTTTCTCTAAGGAACTATATAGTTCTCTCCGAACTTTAATGACATTGTTGCTTAAATCTCAAAGCTTGTGGTTAGCTGGAATCTCCGCTGATATCAAATGTAATTTTCTAACATTCTTCTAATACAAATACATGGTTCTATATCACTATTTTCTAGCTGGGTTAAACATACCCAATGAATTTATCTCAAGTTTTGGGATGTTTTGGCTGAATATTCTCAAGAATTGTACTACTCTCCTATTTATCACATTTATCTGTCCATCTATACTTTCTTTTCAGCCTAGTATCTATCAGTGTGGACAGCGTGGTCCAAAATTTTCTTTGGATATCAAGTATGAGATAAAACAAAATGTGTCCATACCTCTTGAAACTGAAAGAACAGAACTATGCAGTTTGTTTCTCTATAATAATTTTCTTAAAAGGGATCTAGATCACCATCATTGTGGAGTACATTACAAATAAGTGCAATTTATACTCCTCCCAAGAAGTCCATGTTAATTGCCTTTGAGGTCTTCTTGGCAAAGGCAAAGGTTGATTTTGCAATGTTGCAAAGAGTGCATTTCTCCATCATTCTTTCAATATCCTTTCCATCTTCGGTCATAAGAAATATCACTTAAAATTATTAAGGGTATGTAACTGTAAAAGTGCAGTAAAACATTGGGGTAGTGACCTTTCACAACAATCATATTCTCTTGTTGATGTTTCAGCATCGGGCAGACATTCTCCCAGATTGGTCATGCTGATTTGACCAAGGGAGGATGATACATTCACTCACGGGGCCATGCTGATTTGGCTAGTGGTGAATGGCCCAGGATGTTGATGTTTCTCCAATTAGTAGCATCAGGTAGACCTTCTCACAGATTGATCATGCTGATTTGACCAAGGGAGAATGATACATTCACTCACGGGGCCATGCTGATTTGGCTAGTGGTGAATGGCCCAGGTGTAGTCTTTCTCCTAGTAGTCATGCTGATTTGATGAGTGATAAAGATTCGAGATTCTCTCACATTGCCTGCTCCAGGATGGAGTGATCTATTTTTATAGGGCAGGTTTGACTTGTTTACAAGTCTAGACTAATGTTGAAGATGTAGGCTCTAGAGACCCCTTGTGATGAGGGGCTTCTCAGTGAATGTACTCAACATTAGAGCCCTATATTAATTAGACATGCATGTGAGGAGATAATACATCAACAAGGCTCATGGACAACTTTTCTAGTGAAGAAGAAATGACAAGAAGACAAGACAAACCATTGAAGAAATCCCATAAAGCATTAAAGAAGAAATTGAAGACAAAATAAGAAGTCGGCCCCACAAGGAAATTGAAGGTGACTCGAACTGTATAAATAAAGGTTGGATCATTTCACTTGACACACAATACAACTCTTCTCTTCAAGTGTGCTTTAGCCAGTTGCGCAGTTCCGAGTTGCCAGTTGCAGTGCGCAGTCCCCAGTGGTCTGTTGCAGTGCGCAGTTCCCAGTTGCCTGCTGCGCTATCTTCAAGGTGCATTGTTTTTTGTAGTATCTTAGCAGTTCTCTGGTGGTGCGCTATCCTTGAGGGATCTTCCTCATACAAGGGCACAATTATCTTGTGCTGGGTTTCTTCATGTAAATGGTGATAAAACTTTGATTGATTTCTTCTTAAGAAAAGTTGTTGGGTTTTCTCCCAAGGTTGGGTTTCCCAAGGTAAAATATTGTGTCTACTGTGCATGGCTATCTTTCCATGATTCTGTTGTTTTCGCTGCAGTTATTTTTGGTTGAGATTTTCAATGTGTAATTATTCTAGGATAACAGTGGCATACAATTCTGTCTGATATCATAAGGAAATAATTATCAAATCTGGAAATTGAAAAATTCAACATGGTATGAGAGCTTTGTTGAAATTTTCGTCTGCACAATCATAGATCTATTGTTGGCTACAACACTAGAAGAGTGTTGTACTTTTTCTTGTTCTTGTTCCAGGTTTGTTACCGTGGAAGAATGATTAGTCACGACTCACAACACTAGAAAAGTGTTGTTCTTGTCTTTTGTTTTGGCTCTTGTTTCGGGCAGGTTATCGTGGAGGAATACGAGGTCCGAGATGACATTTTCCAGCCATGAAGAGAGACCATTAAGCCTCGGATTTCAGCAATCTCTTCCTTGTTTGGGTAGGTACCTTGATGGAGCATGCCTAGTAAGGCTGTAGGCCTCCCTTACACCTTGAGGAGCAGTTGTGGAGTGTAGGAGAGGAGGTCGAAGCCTAGGGGAAGGGCTGGATGCTAAAGGAGGGAAGCCGCATGCTTGAGGAGCAAGCCGACCCTCAGCCGCAACCCTATTTATGGAAGCCGCAACAACAAGGGCAGGGACAAGAGGTCTAAGGACTAGACCTTGTATAGTAGTATTGTTGATTAAGGAAGAACCTACTCTCTATCTCAGCATTGGAGGATAGAGGTTACAAAGTTGCATTTGTGGATGGTCAGGTCCCTTGTATGGACTAAGGGCTCGAGCATAGACTCAATAGGAGTGATTGGTGTTCAAGAGGGAGGATTGTACAAATTATCTGGACGTGCATCCCAGGCATTGGTACATGACAATATCAGTTTATGTGAATTATGGCCTCAGAAATTCGCTCACTTGCATTACAGGGCTTTGCTAGTATTAAGAAGAATGGTTCCAGGAGTTCAAGGCTCAGGAAGAGAACTTGACGGGGAAGAAGATCAAGGTTTTTAAGGACAAATAATGGATGAGAGTATA
>JASDQU010418661.1:0-10229 GCA_032191745.1 Picea mariana
GGTAAAGTAGTTTAGGTTAGTTGTTTCATTTACCAAAGAATTTTTTTTTTCTTAAGTTCTTTACTTGAATGATTAGGACATTAAGTAGCTTGTAGTCGAGCGAAATCTTGTTTTAAGTTATTCTTTTCAAAGATCTGAGAAAAGTAGTTACGAAAAGTTTGGTGAAAGAGTTTTAATTTGGAAAATCTTTATTTGTGAAGAAAGAAGTAGTTTTGTTTCCAGTATCATCTTACGCTCTTCTCTTTTGTCTCTTAAAGAACATCACTGGTTTCACTTCCGTTCATTTTGACTTAAGAAAACCACTAAAATTAACGGTTAATTAAAAGTTATTAGACTTTGTGTTTGAAGGGTCCATCAATTTAGTCTAGGCTAGAGCTTTTATTTAGGATTGGAGAGGAAACTCTTCAAAGGTACAAAAAAAACATAAGAGTCTGAGCTAGGGAGTGCTTGAAAGTCTAGTAACTGTGAAATTTATTCGGCAACCCTCTCTAACACAACGGATAAAAATGAGGTCGCGTAAGGAAAGGTAGTGGAGTTAACCCCTCCAAAGCCAGACCATGCCTAGTGGGGAATGCATATAAAGGGCTGATCTTTGGATTCCGTTGATCACATTTTCCACAGACCTTTGTGGGTCTCGAATCCATTCGAGGTCCTCAGTTGTCTTCCAGAACACTTGCTTTCGATACCCTTTATAGGTTTCAGGTTTGATGCCCTGCTCATTGTGGTCCACTCGACTGTCGACTATACCTGCCTGGTGACTGTTTGTGTGGTGGCAACCTAGTTGCCTTTATCTTAGTGAATTACACAGGTGACTACGGGGGTATACCAAGGTGCCTAGGACAGACATCGGGCCACGCTTTGAAAAGTATACTCAAAGGTTACTTCCGTATTCGAGTTTCACTTGCACCAGTAAGTTCCTCTAGTGTTGGTTGTTGTAACTGTTCTTCCAACTAGCTATTGATTTGCTTGTCTTATCTCATAGGAGATTTTTCTAGTGTGTGATGGTTTTTTAATGATTATAGAAATCCCTTGTGTGTCATTGATCTTCTCACATAGTGGAGGATCAGGATCGCCACCAGTCGCGAAGGATTTTGGGCCTATCACCGATTGATCTCGAGCCACCCCCGCCACCGCTAAGGAGAAAAATAGACCAGCAAGGGTCTTTTGAGGCGATCGGGTTACAGGAAACTATGCCTGAATCATTTTCGAGAGGACAAAATTTGATTTCGGAGGAACCAACCATTTATGACCTTGGAGTGGAATCTCTTAGTCTGTATAACCCTCCGATCCCCGATCTATTGATGCCCATCATCATACAGGTTCAACCATATGAACATCAGGTAGTGTTGCAAGCAGCGATGGAGACAAATGCTGCTACTTCTTCAGGGAATTCTCATATTCCCTCCATGGCTATCACTACAGGGACTTTTCTACCTCCTAACCAATCGTCGTCAGTCCATAACACTATGGTATCGACTGCCTCTACCTCAGTCAATGGTATAATTACGTCTATGGCAATGATCACTACTATGTTCACCCAGAGTGTGACAGGACCTCCATTCTCATACGGGATGCCTGGCTTTGGTACGAGCACTGTCCTTTCCTACTCCACTCTACAAACTTTAGGTCTGGGGGCAAGGAGATCTAACGCTCCTCTGCAAGGATCCATGGGGGGAACTTCAACTCCCTATAATGCTTTCCCTTATGGAGGGAGTCATATACATCCTTTGTCCCCTTCACTCGGTGGCAGGGATGATTTTAAGGATGGAAATTTATTTTAAAATGTAGAAACCTTGGCAAATCTTACTTATCCTTCATATGCCAACTATAAATGTTTGGCGATATTTTTGTAAAAATATTCAAATTTCTAAGGATTTTATATAGTTTTTATAAATTTTTGGCGATTTTTAAGGTTAAATAATTTTATGCTATAAAATTTGGGCGAATCATTTTTAAAATAGCAAATATCATTTTTGGAAAAACCATGGAAAATTAGCCCATGAGCGAAATTTAGCCCCTAAAATCATCCATGCTCGGTGGTGCTCACCAGCACTCCATTGGGCCGAATGTAAACTATACTTCATTTGGAGAAGGTAGTCAAGGACTTCCTTCTTATAACATGCTGGTAGGTTCGACACCATTCTCTTTGTTCGAAGTGTTTGGTAACAACTCATTCTTGTCAGTTGTTGTCTCGGCTGGGGGCAACCCCAATTTTGGACAACAAAATTCTATGCAGGGTACTATTCCTGCATAGGGGGAAAACTTAGGAATTCCTTCCTCACAAGGACCTTGGAATCTATGGTAGGGATCAGTTCCCTTGTCAGGGATGTCGACCAGGGGAAACCCCTTCCATAGCCAATGGAATCATAGGCAGGTCTCAACACCTATGCCTGTCGGATCGGCAGGGGGAAAACCTTCCCAAAATCCTTGGAATGCAATGCAAGCCCAACCCTTTACGTCCTATTATGGGAGTCATTCGATGACGTCTCAACAAGCGCATAATCCATACACTGTTCATGGCCATGGTTATTACTAGAACCCTGGCTAGCAACCTAAATTTTCCTGGCAACCTAGTGCTAGCCAAACTCCAGGCTCCTTTTTCCTTGGTTATAATCAACAACCCAAATTACCATTTCTGGCAACTATGCACTTGCCAGAATTGATAAGGTTATTAAACGAACCCATATGTCATGATCTGCATTGGCCTCCCATGCCAACCAATTTTCCTTCGAACATTCCAAAGTTCGAGGCTAATCCTAACGAAGATCTAGGTAATCATGTGACTACCTTTCATTTATGGTGCTCATCCAACTCATTGAGAGAAGACTATGTCCAGTTGTGTTTGTTTCAACACACTCTCATCGGGAGTGTGAAAAAATGGTACATCAAGCTCAACCACTCAAGATATTATTCCTTTCGTGAATTGGCAATGGCTTTATTAAACCATTTCCAATTACCTGTGAGATACGACGCTGACACCGAATTGTTGGCCAACTTTGAGCAGACAAAAGTGGACCATATCTCAGATCACATCCGAGAATGAAGACACCAAAATAGTTTAATAAAAGTACCAGTCCCACCAACATTCCTGCTTGGGTGGTTCCTTAAGTCTTTGGTACCCCAGTTATCTAAATACATCGTAACCTCGGGGGTCTTTTAAGAAGAAGAAGCGATAATGCGAGCTCAATAGCTAGAGCTGATTTACTCTCAATCTGGTTTACTTTACGAAGTTTTTCCAGATGCACCACGGTCGATACTTGACAATACTAGACAAATATTTAGACCACATGATGATGGTATTGTTGGCTCAGTGAAAACGAAGCCCGCAGATCAACTGTCAAATCAATTGCAACAATTTTCAATACAACAGATAGCGACTAGCTAGACCATTGGTTCAGCTGCTCCCCCTACTCAAACATCGGATGTACACAGTGTACAATCGACAAACCCAAAGGCCGCCCAACAACCTGATGAAAAGAAGAAACATTGAAAGAAGGGTAAGGGGGATAAGAAACCTACCATTAATGTTGGCGAGGGAAACACAAAAAATAAGAAGTCGAAGTAACCATGTAATATTTTCACAAAAGTCCACCTGACTCACTAGTTCCCTTGGCTTGCAGAGGCCCATAAGTTATTGGCATAGAAACAGCCTGTCGTGTTAACGAATCCATTTCCACATGGGAAAAATTTAATTCAATCCTCATCAAGCCGGGAAGGGGGCAGTCAGGGACCCCCTCCTCGTGTGATTAATCCTTCATCCATGAATGTGTACATGATGAAAGGTATCTTTGACTTAACAACTAGGACACATGACTACGGAATGCCAAACACCTTTGAGAAGGTTAAAGAAGCCTAAAATCAATCTCTTCCTCTCCAGATTGAGAAGACGTTGGGTGAAACAATGAAATGCATCCCAAAAGGTGTGTTCAATAAATCTTCCCACAACACAAACACAAGGGCCACCTAGAACTACTCTGTGGTGGAGGATTTGTCACAAACCCCTTGTGCGATCTCTTCTTTGGAAGTCCTCCAGAGATGCCCTTCCCAGGAAAAGGCTTTGTTAGCTACCTTAGGATCTACTGAGACTTGTAATCTGGGAACGATCATTCTTGATACAACCAACTTAAAACCTCATATTCCTTACCATGTGGTGTTTCAGATAGTAGTGGCTTACACCATGAAAAATTTTACTTAGAACATTTTCTACACGGTGGTTGATGAGGGTGCCTCAAAATGCGTGATGTATTTGGCATTTTGTAAGGCCATTGGCCAACCCATTTTGTCTCCATCACCTACTCTTCTTACCTCTTTCGACAATTATTCGTTCCAACCACATGGAATCATCCCCTTTTTCCCCATGCAGTTAGGGGGGAAGACCGTGTGTGTCGAGGTTGAAGTGGTCGATGCGTTTCTTGACTACAATATCTTGTTAGGAAGGATTTGGACCTATGCTATGTAAGCAGTGGTCACGATAGTTTTCCAGGTCTTGTTGTTT
Organism: Picea mariana; assembly: GCA_032191745.1. Lineage (NCBI taxonomy): Eukaryota > Viridiplantae > Streptophyta > Pinopsida > Pinales > Pinaceae > Picea > Picea mariana. The sequence continues at coordinate 4,496 of JASDQU010418661.1, forward strand.
CCACATGAGGGTCAGATCATGTCCATTGATTAGTTATCCTTCTCCCATCCTGACCCTTCATCGGGGGTATCCACGGTCCTGATGATTGATAAACCTCATCCCAACATCGTCAATGTAGGGGTTGGTTTGTGCCCACCTTTGATGGGTACTTTTGATTACCCACCTCCGATTGGCAATGTCCATTACATATCGGCTGTCCCTGACCAACCTAGGGATGAAATCTTTCAAATATCATCGTTTCGCACGACTTAATTTAATGATCTATAGAATATTCCTTCCCCATCAGCTACAATGGAAGGGACAGGGCACCATGGCATGGCCATGCCTTTGTCCATGACATAAATTGTGTACTCTATAGTCCAACAATATTTCTCTGACCCCGATCCGAGTCCCGCACAGGAGTTAGATCCGGTTCTTGAGCCTATTTGGGCTCAAGGTTCCCTTGTTGATACTGATTCTTTAGACTTAGTATTGCCCTCAGATAGGTGATTATTGAGGCAATGAATAGTCCAAACAGACCCTGGGATGATCTCCATCACAGATCTTGTTTCCTCCCAGAGTTAATAAGAATTGAAGTAGGTGAATTCACGTTGACTACGACTGGAGATAGGTCTTTCCCTATCAATCCTTTGCCTATGCATGCAGTTTATGCTGAAGGTAATATTGCAACCATTTCTAAAATGATACCTATTGATATCTCCAGAACCCCTGGCATCATGGAGAATGTTTTCATCGGGGTGGACTGCTCCTTCGAAGACATGCCAGGCATCGACTCACGAAGTGTCAAGCAGGAGCAAACTTTGTTGTCTTTCAAACTCCCTTTGAAATCTGAAAGCAGCATCCAACGAGACTGCATTTATGCTTTTCGATATCGTCTGGATTAACTGAGAAAATTAACTAATATGGGTCTTCTTTTAAGCCCTTTTCAGACCCTCTAAACATGAAAAGATTGTCGAGCGATCGTGTTTCCCTTCATGCTCGCCAAACTAAAATTCGAAGGCACGTCTGACCAACGGTATTTTACCCCTTTTTGGTCTAGATGGTCAAATGTACGAACAAAGGTATACTCTAGGAACTTCGATTCACTAGAAGAGTATTCTCAGGTATAAGTTTACCCCTTTTTCGGGCCTGAGGGACTAAACTTACGAAAAAGGAACCCCCACGGAGTCTATAGTTGAGCTCTTTTTAGATTCCCTAAAATTGAAAAGTTTTTTGAGTGACCTTGTCTCTTCACACTCGTCAAATTGGTCAAGAAGAACACCCCTTACGGAGTCCATAGTTAAGCTCTTTTCGGACTCCTTAAATATGAAAATATTGGCGAGTGATATTGTCTTTGTCACACTCGTTAAAATGATTTTTAATAGACATCTGTTCGGTGCTAGTTTACCCCTTTTTTGAGCCAACTAGACTACCTTCGAAAAAGGTACCTCAGTAGAGTCTCCTTTTACACTTTTTCAGACTCTCTAAAAATGAAAAACCACTGAGATTAACTTCTCTGGGCTCATTAAAATTACATAGAAGGACTTTATCATTGTGTCTTATTAATCGCATTTGCATTCCCACGTATTTGGCCTAATGTCGGCTCCATGTTGCTCTAAACTAAACCATCTGAAGCATGCCTTATACACAAGCCTTGTAGCACTGTGCATCTTGACACCTTGACCCATGGAGGATTTTTCCTGAGTGTCCTTTTCCTGCATATGTCCCCTTGCTTTGAGCATCAATGTGTTCCTAATGCTTGGAACTAGTATGTTTGTGACACTTGATCCTCCTTTGTAACATATAATTCTTTTATTCCTTTTCAAGCTTCCCAAAGTTATTGAAAAAGACAAAAAAAAATCAAATATACCCCAAAAAGAGGAAGGGAAAAGTATTTTCTTTTTGTTAACACCACAATGAGTCGCCCTTGGACAAATCACATCCTTACGTTTGTTCATTAAGCCCTATGATTCAATATGACCTTAGGAAGTTGTTCTCGCTACATAGAGTTGTGTCCTCCTCCATTTGGTTATCCTTCCAAACATTTGGAGAGTTCGAGTTGCCTCCTGCATCGTGAACTTTGTCAATGCCATGCTGCTTGAGTCTCATCTTTTGTTGTGATTTCGTCCAAGGGAATTTTTACTAAACTTGAGTCAGCCCTTCTGTAGTTTGTCTCTTGTCCTCATGCCCGGCCACCTCGAAAGTCCCATCAATTCATTGCTCAAAATCAATGAATTTCTCTGCCTAATCATTGAGATCCTCTTCTCTGTTCCCAATGAGCCGTCGAAAACCTCTGGGTAATGAAGTTGTACATTGATATTACACTCCTACCCGAGTTTGAAGATTTTGAAGTTGTTTCTCGAGCTCTGAAGACCTCATCTCTAGCCATCAGGCATCTTTGGCTTCTTGAAGATGGATACTATACATGTATATATTTTGATTTTGAGATGTAGATCTGCTGTGTACTACTCGTGACTGCACTTTATATAGTTATATGACATGGATCTGTAGTGTATTTGATTGGCAACCATGATTTTATTTTGCCCTGAGCATGGGTATACCCACCTCGGTGAGACAAATTTTTATTTCTCACATGGTACCTCCTGAACTCTGGTCCTTGGCCTCACTGGCTCCATACATTAGTGAATATTTGTAATTTATTTCGGCCGTCAGATGCTCTTTTGACCTCACACATTAGGGGGCATATGTTATAACCCTAAACTATATTAGACATGCATACTTAGCATCGGGCCATCTTACTTGCTATCTTTTCCAAGCCATCACTAAAAATCTCTTCTAAACACCATTGTTTTGAAGGTTTGTGCACCCTACACCACTACTATCCATGTACACATGCTTGTTGCATCACTACATCTCACGTACACTCACAAAAAATCACGAAAAATGAAAATTGAATATGGATACGGGTTTCCAGGCCATTACTTAACCATTTGACTACCCATAGCCAGTCACCCCAACTGTTACTATATCTTTTGGCCTATAAAAGAAGGTGTTGGGGCCCCATTCCAAAAGAGAAGAACGAGAGCATATAAACTCTGCCCATTTCAATATTCCCCCCGTTGCCCCAATATTTTGCAACCACATTGTGAGTTGAGCCAGAATGCCATCTTCCTCCTTTGCAAATCCTTTCCATTTCCCTAGAGAGAACTGAAGAGGAGAAGAACATGTGGAAGCAGTTGGTGCATGGTGAAGAGGATCCCATGACCAATTTCAAGGAGCAGTGTCGGTCTCATGTTGTAAATGACTTTTGTGAGATTAATATAAAGAAGTACTTTTTTTGTCCCACCAAATGAAGTCTTAAATATTTATGTTTTGTTTACAATTTTTTTTATTATGATGTATAACCCACTAATCCATACATATAATGCATGTTTGCAGTTTCTTGTTTGTCTTTTGGTGAATTCAGGTCATCCTTGGGAGGAGACTTGCAGTCAGGAAACCACTGAGCAAAAAGGGATCGACACTGGGCGTGGATTTTAAGGTATTCCTACAGGATCCCTATACTTTGTCTTTTATGTATGATTGTGGAATAATGTTGGGATAGTTGATAAAAGGTAGGAGACTTTAGACGGTTAGCTCTGCCTACATTTTAGAACCTTGGTGTAGTGCGTAGAGGGGTTTTCCCGCTATAGCACATGCGTTCAACGGATTGATAGGAAAGTTTATGGTGGACTATCAATATGAATTGACAGTGCATTCAAACAAAAGGGAGGATCACATCCATCATTTAAGAAAAATCTTTGAAATATGTAGATTATACGATGTTTCTATGAGCCCAAAGAAATGCTTGTTCGTTGTGACTCAAACAAAGTTGTTGGGCCACATTGTATGCAAGGAAGGGTTTTACATAGAATTGGAAAGAGTTAAAGCAATTAATGAAATCAAACCCCCGAAATCCAAGAAGGGAGTCCAGTGATTCTTCAGGAAAATTAATTGTGTTTGAAGATTTGTCCCTGATTACTCAAGCATGGTAAAACCTATAAATCTGTTGCTGAAAAAGGAGTAGAGGTTCAAGTGGACGAAATATACTTAGAAAGCATTCAAAAATATAAAAGGATCCATCACCACTGATCCCTTCCTCACTAGTCCATAATTTCAGAAGGATTTTTTTATCTATTCATTTCCTACAGAGGTAGTTGTTGTGTCCGTCCTCACTTAGAAAAATAACAACAGAGAAGAAATCCTGATAAGTTTTATGAGAAAAACTCTACACGACTATGAGTTGAGGTATTCAAAACTTGAGAAATAGTCTTTGGCTCTTGCAAAATCTGTTGCACACTTTTAGATGTATATATTAAACTCCCATGTTATAGCTTACATTCCCTCATCACCAGTCAAGATGCTTCTAAACAAACAATTGAGAGAAGGGAAATGGGCTAACTGGTTAGAGAAAATTCAAGAGTATGATATCAATATTAAACGTTTGAAGGCAATAAAAGGACAAGGTTTATGAAAGCTTATTGGGAATGGGGATTCAGTTGATGGGATGATTTCAATCTCAGTCGGGGAACTGTTAGATTATTCAGAATGGTACTGAGATATAATATTATATTTAAGGTCTGGACAATTCCCTGTTACAATGAGCTCCAAGGAGAGAAGGAAACTCAAGATGAAGGAGAACCAATACATGTTGATTTCTGACATACTTTTTACAAGAAATTTTTAAGGCATACTGTTGAGATGTGTCAATGAGAATCAAGCTCAAGGACTGATAAAAGAATTCCATGAGGGAATATGTAGTGGAAACTTTTCACCTACTGCAATTGCCCACAAAATAATCAGAGCATGATTTTAATGGCTGCCAATATTCATGGATTTGTATGCCGCAATAAGGAGATGTTTTTCATGTCATCAATTTTCAGGAAAAGTGAACAAAGTTGTGATGCCTCTGCAACTGATTGTGGTGGAACAACCATTTTCCTAGTGGGGACTTGATGTTGTTGGGATGATTAATATGAAATCTAGAAAGGGGCATATGTACATTCTGACAATTACCAATTATTTCATGAAATGGGCAGAAGCAGTGGCGCTAAAGAAGGCTGATGCCAAAGAATTGATTAAATTCCTCAAGGACAACACTCTGTCGAGGTTTGGTGTCCGTGATAAATTTATCATATAAAATAGTTCGATATTCATTGGGTCAAATTTCATGGAGTTTTGCAGATAGTATGGGATCATCATGGGTCAATCATCGAATTATTATCCACAAGAAAATGTCCTTATTGAATGCACAAACAAAACACTTGTTGATACTAAGAGGGGGGTGAATTAGTATCAAGTACAATTTAAAACCTTTTTCAACTTATAATTAAACCATTCAATTATATCCAATGAGAAATGAACAATGGTATAAGAGTTACACCAATACACCACAATACACCATGCACAATATATGAGAAATAATCAATAGTTTTTGTTCAAGGGAAGTAATGACTTCCAAAGGTAGCTACAGCTTCCAAATGTAAAGGGAGGGATAAAAATCCAAGAGAAATATACAATCCTCCAATATAAAGAGAGATCTGAACTCTCTATCCTTTCCCCTTCCTTCCACCCAAGAATATATGAGAGATAACAAAAATTTATTCAATTCGGGTCTGTTCAGAAGACCACACTTGTACAGCATGCCCCGGGCTCAATATTTAACATCTGATTCTGAAACTCACACACAAGAAACTACAGTCCGTACTATTTCCAATGGAAGTGGTCCCACTGCATTTGGAGTCTGTATAAAAAA